>PISX010002572.1:0-157351 GCA_004024625.1 Mellivora capensis | reverse complement strand
GGCCGGGCTGAGTAATCCGCTCGGTTTCGCTTTCGGGAGCTTTTGTTCCCTGAGCGCTTTCCGTAGAGTCCGGAGGACGGGAATGAAAATGGCGGCCTCCCAGTCTCCGGCCCGGAAGAGCTGAGATTCGGGGCTCCACTCCTCAGAGAAAAGCCCCGGCTACTCCCATATCCCTCGCCTCTGGCCGCGCTCCGAGCTCCCCCAGCCTGCGACCGGTTCAAGGTAACCCCGAGCTGAGAGCTCACTCTTCGGCTCTGTCTCTGTAGCCGGCTTCCCGCTCCGATGCCTGCTAGCTCTATGACACTCAGACACCCTTCTGTGACCCTGCGGGACCTGGGGCCACGCTGACCCCGCGTGGGCTTCACCCCGGTTTAGCCTCTGGAGCGATGTCCGTCCGTGGAGCAGACTTTTAAAAGTCCCGATTTAGTGCTCCATTGCTCCGCCGCTTGCCGGGAGCCGGCCCCTCCCCCGCGGTCTATCCTCCCGTCGCTTTCAATTCACTTCTCCGCCAGTCCTACCTTTCAGAAAGTGGTCGATTTCCTTTTTCCAGAATTGCTGTTCTTCCTCTCTTCGATCTCCCGTTGGATTTGTAGGTGTTCGCAATGTTTTGATAAGCTATCTAGCTGATCTCCTGCTCCCTGATGTCATCTCAGCTGCTACTTCTCCGCCATCTTGCTCCTCCCCCCTCTCATTGTTTGTTTTTAATTTCTGAAGACATTCTTTAAAAGCCTGTTTGAGAAGGAAGCTGAAGAAGAAACCCATCCCCTGAACTTAATGTGAGTGGAGTTAGTCTGAAAAATAATCTGTGGGAAAAAATGGAAGAACTGATGATTCCTCTGAGAGTAGAGGAAGGGAGAAAGGAAGGAACGGAGGAAGGGGTGTAAGGGGGCCAGTGAAATGGAGCCACCTGACGTGACTACGCCCTGTGACCCCAGAATCTCCAGGAAAGTTTTGGGTGTGAGTAGTTTGTTTGTTTTTTTTTTTAATAGGAACTGATAAAACGTGGCATTTTGCATCTGAGCAATACATAGATGGACCTAGACTCAGAGAAAAGGATGAGGAAGGAAACTACGAAACCGTGAATTTTAAGACCTATTTCCTCAAGTGTGTAAGGATTGGGGCATTCTTTGCTGATGCCTGGGTTGTATAAATGGGTTTAACATACCCTGAAAGTTTTGTAATGACACTGCTCTTGGTTTCCTAGCAACACCAGAGGTCAGGATGTTGTTGGCACCCTGAGCTTCACGCAAATTCCTTTGCTTGGCTCATTCAGTCTGATGGTTGTATTCCAGGGAGAGGAGTGGTTTTAAGTCCCATTATTTAATAACAGTAACCCGAGAAATTCCACTCCCAGAGGAGGAACTCTAAGACAAGTGTTCGCGTGGGGCATTTTTTATCCATCAACTATGGAAGTGAGCCTTAAAATCTCTTGCTCAAGTGCCCCATTAAAAAATGATTAAAAATCCTGTAACCCTTGATATATTTTTTTTTTCTTTTCTTAAGATTTTATTTATTTATTTGTCAGAGAGAGAGAGGGAGAATGAGCGAGCACAGGCAGACAGAGTGGCAGGCAGAGGCAGAGGGAGAAGCAGGCTCCCCGCCAAGCAAGGAGCCTGATGTGGGACTCGATCCCAGGACGCTGGGATCATGACCTGAGCCGAAGGCAGCCACTTAACCAACTGAGCCACCCAGGCGTCCCCCCTTGATATATTTTTAAGTTAACATAATTATATGGAAACATTTAGTTTCCATATAAACTCTTTTATGTCTGGCCTTTTTCTCTCAACATAGGGTCTCTGAGGTTCATCCATTTTGTTGTCTGTATCAGTGATTCATGCTTTTGGTATTGCTGAGTAATATTCATTATATAAATACACCACAGTTTTTCCATTCTTCTCTTTCTAGAAGTTTCCAGTGTATTGGATTATGAATCCAATTTCTCTAAGCATTCTCATACAAACCTGTTATGATGATTTCTGCTTTAATTTTTTTTCTTGGATACATTTCCAAGATTTTCTGGAATTTCTGAGTCATAGGGTATGTGTATGCATGTATATTTAATTTTATAATAAACTGCCAAACAATTTCACAAAGTGGTTGTACGATTTTATACTCTCACCATTGGTTTATGGGAATTCTGGTTGTTCCATATCCTCACTGACATTTGGTATTGTTAGTCTTTTTAATTTTAGCTGTTCTAGTGGTATGAAATGATCTCATTAAAGTGAATTTCCCTCAGAGCTAATAATGTTGATCTCTAATGACTTTATGTGACATTCATATGTTATTTTCTGGTGAAATTTCTGTTCAAGTTTTTGATCATTTTTAAAGATAGAAATCATAATATAATCTATTTAGCCTAAATACACTGCAATAGCATTAAATGTTTCTAGAACAACTACTCAAACTAAAGGCAAAGATTGTCAGACTGAATAAAAATGTAACTATCTCATGCTTATATATAAGGACACACAAACATTGAAAGTAAAAACCTAAAAAAAAATAATAAAGTAAAAACCTGAGAAAATAAATCTATAAACACTAACCAAAAAAAAACTGATATAAAAAAAAGGGCAAAAAATATTACTAGAGATAAAGAATGGCATTTTTTATTGAGGAAACAGTCCATGACCAAGATGATACAACAATACAAATAAATATGATACAATACAATAAAATACAAATTAAATCCTTTTGACCTGGATGATCATAAAAATAAAACATGTAAAATCTTGTGGCATGCAGAAAAAGCTGTATTTAGAGGAAAATTAATGGGCTTAAATGCGTGTACTAGGAAAGAAGGAAAGCTGAATATCAGTTTATCCATCACAATTATCTTAGGGTAGAAACAGCCAAGTAAAACCAAAGAGAGGAAAAGAAAGAAAATAATAAAGACAGGAGCAGAAATTAATGAAAGTGCAAAGAAATGCACAATAGAGGGGCGCCTGGGTGGCTCAGTTGTTAAGCATCTGCCTTCGGCTCGGGTCATGATCCCAGGGTCCTGGGATTGAGCCCCACATCGGGTTCCCTGCTTGCGGGAAGCCTGCTTCTCCCTCTCGCATTCCTCCTGCTTGTGTTCCCTCTCTCGCTGTGTCTTTCTCTATCAAATAAATGAATGAAATCTTTAAAAAAAAAAAGAAATGCACAATAGAGACTATTAATAGAGCCAAATGTTTTCTAAAAACATAATGTTAGAAAGTTCTTAATGAGACTGATCAGTATAAAAAGAAAAGGCACAATTCACTGATATTGGGCTTAGCAGGGCAGGTATTGTCTCGGATCATGTAAATACCAAATGAACATAATATGAGGACATTACCTTAAACTGATACCTTGTGTAGACTTTGCTAGTTGAAGAGATTATGCTTCTTTTCTTTTCTTTTTTTTTTTTTAAGATTTCATTTATTTATTTGACAGAGGGAGAGACAGCAAGAGAGGGACACAACCAGAGGGGAGTGGGAAAGGGAGAAGGAAGCTCCTTGAGAAGCAAGGAGCCCAACATGTGGCTGTATCCCAGGATCCTGGGATCATGACCTGAGCCAAAGGTAGATGCTTAACTGACTGAACCACCCAGGCACCTGATTATGCTTATTTTCTTAAAGAGGTATTCAAGTCAATTTGGCAGGTTTTTTTGTAGTAAAATAATACATTGGCATTTTAGTTGCTAATCTGATGTTTTTTTCAGTTTATTTAGAGTGACTTGAAATGCTTGAAATGCTTGAAAACCCCTTTGCAAACCAACCCAGTTAGGTATTTGGATAAGTAAAGCAGAGGACCAGACATTGGCCCCAAATTATTCCAGACGATGGGCAGGCTTGTCATTGGCCCAGTTGGATCCTCTCTCTTGAATTTTAATGTGTAAATTTTCTCAGTTGTACGTGCACATAAGATCATGTCTTATGTATATTTATATTCTGCACATAGCAGACTGAGTAGAATTGTGCCCAGTAGAGGCAACAGAGGAGGAAAAGTATGGGAACAGGAAATAGCACGGTGTGTTCAGGGAAGAGCAGCTTATCTGGCTGCAGAATAAAAGATTTGGGGGAGGAACACCTGTGTGGCTCAGTCAGTTAAGTGTCTGCCTTCAGCTCAGGACATGATCCCAGGGTCCTGGTATCAAGCCCTGTGTCAGGCTCCCTGCTCATCCGGAAGTCTGGTTCTCCCTCTTCCTCTGCCCTCTGCCTGCTGCTTGTGTGCTCTCTCTCAAGTAAATAAATAAAAATCTTAAAAAAGAAAAAAACAACATTTGGGGGAATTCTGAGGGGAGAAGCTGGCAGGATAGATGGACTTGGTTCTGGTTGTGAAAGATCTTGAAAGAGATATCTTCCTATAAATGCCTGGGACTCACCAAAGTTTTCCAAACATGGAAGTGACATAAGCAAACTTGTATTTCAGAAAGCACGCAAGCTCATTCTTAGAGCTTCTCAAATAAATGAATGTTATGTGTTATATTCTCTTTCCTAGGTTGTAAGTAACATATATATGAAGTCCTCAAAATATTTTTGACTGATTAATTGATCGATAGACTCTCTTTTATGAGTCAATACGCCAACTTGCTTATACAAAGTGCTGTGGAAGACCAAGGTGTTAGTTCTCTTCCTGTAAGAGTTTAAATACAGTGAGGAAATAATATTTATACACATAATACAGAAAGAAAAGTGGACCAGGAGTAAAAGAACATGAATTCTAGATCCATCTCCTCCATTTTAGTTGTTTATAAAACACATAGTAGGGGCACCTGGGTGGCTCAGTTGGTTAAGCGTTTGCCTTCGGCTCATGTCCTAATCCCGGGGTCCTGGGACTGAGCCCCACATTGGGCTCACTGCTCAGTGGGGAGCCTGCTTCTCCTTCTCCCTCTCCTGCTCCTCCCTGCTTGTGCTCTCTCTCTGTTAAATAAATAAATAAAATCTTTTAAAAACCCAAATATTCAGTAAGCATCAATGATGTGTCAGATATCTGCTAAATTTTAGATATATACTGATCAGCTAAATAGTCATGGGCTTTGTTCTCATGGAACTTCTGTGTTCAGTGGAGGATAAAGATATCAAACAATCACCAAAGTTTATTCAACAAATATATATTGAGTATCTAATATATACCAGATGCTGTTCTAGGTGCTTGAGGTAATGATGAAGAAGCAGACAGAGATCTGTGACCACAGAGGGTTTACATTCTAGTGGGAGAAGACATAAAATAAGCTCTAGACAAAAATAGGTAAGGTATCACATCTTATTAGATGACAGGTATTATGGAAAAAAGAAATTAAAAGTCAGGTAAGGGTTTTTAGTAATGGAGGGGGGTTGCAGATAAGAGTTTGGAATAGGTTGACATTTGAAACAGGACAGAGTGGCCTCATTGGC
Organism: Mellivora capensis; assembly: GCA_004024625.1. Taxonomy (NCBI): domain Eukaryota; kingdom Metazoa; phylum Chordata; class Mammalia; order Carnivora; family Mustelidae; genus Mellivora; species Mellivora capensis. The sequence goes on along the minus strand of PISX010002572.1, from coordinate 151,991 downwards.
AAGGGGATGTATAAGCAAGGACTTAGAAGAGTTTGGGAAGTTAACAGTGTAGACATCCAGGGGAAATGTATTTCTGGCCAAGGAAACAGCCAATGTAAAGATCCTAACACAGAGAGCATTCTGGAATGTTCCTGGCATAGCAATGAAGCCAGATCATCTGAAACACAGTAAGCCGAGGCGGGGTGGTGGGGGTGGAAAGCAGGTATCAGAAAGGTGGTGCCAATTTTGCAGGATCTTGTGGGTCATTGCAAGGACTTTGACTTTATGGAGAGAAATGGAGACCCATTATAGGAGTTTGAGCAGAGCTGACTGACATTTTAACAGGATGACTGGCTTCATATTACAACCTGTGGCCAAAATGTGAGAGGTGTGCCCGGAGGGGGGAAATAGGAGGACCGAATTTATAAAATATCTGTGTGATATTAACCTAAGCTTAACCAGCTTCCATGGCTAGCTGGGGCATCGTGTTGAGGACCCAGTAGCATGCTGCGTACATATGCCCACATTAGAGAATATTATTCCTTGGTAATAATGCGGAATGGTGTGGAATCCAGTCCCAGACTACGAGTTACACTCCAGGAATACTTCAGCAGCAAAAGCACGCATTCTCAAAAGGGACAAGACCAGCCCCCAAAGGGGTAGACATTGGTCCTTAGGGAGCCAACAGCTTATTCTTTTCCTGTATATAAAGCACAGATATACATACAGTACACAAACAGATATGTAGTATATCAGCAATATTTTCATTTTTGGGAGAAAATATCTGGAAAGGATTCTTTGGGGATGGGGTGAGAGGGGAGGCTTGCGTGATCAAGAATATAGGTTCGAAAACACTGACTTCAGGAGGGAGCGAGATCACCGAGCTGGAGGTTATGAAACCACGAGGGAGTGAGATCACTGAGTGAGAGGTTAGGAATCCATCTCTGAAATCAGCTCTATCACTAACTCTCTGTGTGAACTTGCACCCTCACCTCCCTGTTCTAGGTCTCAAGCTTTTTCCCCAATGTAAGATGAATGTTAGACTAAATGGTGTACTAGGTTTTCTCTGGCACTAAAATTATGAGGGGGATTTGAGCTGGAGCTGCACTGAGTTATATAAGCCTATGGTCTTGTACCAGGGATTTGGACTCGTCAGACCTCACTTTTCAATAAAAGATAAAGGGCTAACATCAATAGCCTTTAAAGTGTGTCTCTAGCATCCTTGCCCTTATCTATTCTTTGAACCTTCCCCAAAGCTAGAATTCTAGAAATTCTGCTCTAGTTTGCTCCAGACGATTCCTCGCTACAATGCTGGAGCTAAGGGTACAAGGGAGTGTTGTTAATAAAATGTTCATCTAATGTTTTGTCCAGAGTTGCGTTGCTGCTTAGATTTTTCACATGGTGTCTAGACATTAAAGTGCCTTCCTTATCTACCTGGGTTGTCACTTTAAAAGAACAATGTGCATGGTGTGAAGAAGGGAAATGGGAACTAGCAGAATAGCATTAATAACAAAGAGCCTGGGGCGCCTGGGTGGCTCAGTGGTTAAGCCTCTGCCTTCAGCTCAGGTCATGATTTCAGGGTCCTGGGATCGAGCCCCGCATCGGGCTCTCTGCTCAGCGGGGAGCCTGCTTCCCCCCCTCTCTCTCTGCCTGCCTCTCTGCCTACTTGTGATCTCTGTCTGTCAAATAAATAAATAAATAAATAAATAAAATCTTTCAAAACAAAACAAAAACAAAGAGCCTGTCTATTTGTGGCATCTGTAGGTGACATCAAATAGGCAGTAGCTCCTTCCTGCTTATCCCAGATGAGGGCCAGTTGCACTAAGAAAATCTTGAATAGTTTATTCTGTGCCCTTTAGGGTTTAGTTTTTCTTCCCAGCCTTCCAAATAGGTTTAGAAGTCTCTTGACAGCAGAGAATGTATCTTCTATCACATATGATTAGTGCTCAGTGAAGTGCTGTCCATAACAGAATCTTGGCGAAAGTCTGTTGACTGTAATGATCACATGGATTTAAGCAGGAAAATAAAACTCAAAGCCATAAATCTTTGAGTTCTTTATTTTGGGTGGTCTGTACTGATGCGACTATAGACCAGTGCGTTTATCTCCTTTTCCTTCTGCCATTTAATCACCTAGTGGTGTTTCCAGATAAGAAATGCAAATGGAATTTATTACCTAACTGGCCCATGTATAACTCACGTATCCTAGGGTATGGATGCTTGCAGAATTGTTTCGTGTCATGAATTCAGCTGCTAATGGATGAGTTACCATTGTGGAGAACTGCTCTCCCCTCAGCTGCAGAGACCTCTTGAATGTTGTCAATATTTGGAGGCAACTGGAAAAGGGAGCCCTCTTGAGTGACAAATGGCTAAATATTCAGAATTTCCATGTGGACTGGGAAGATAACTCAACCCCCCTTGCTAAACCGAGGAATCTTAGAGTTCCTGGCAGTGAGGAAACCCCCAGAGCCTGCTTGAAACAATCCTTAGGAGTGAAGGAGTTAACTGAGGGTGGCAGCTTTATCTTGCGTCCAATGGACTTGTGGTTTGCTGGTGAAAGTCTCTGGTAAATGATTGTTAGGGACGTCTCATGGGTAGCTGTTGCTAGTCACTGTGTTTCAAAAGCCTGTTGATTCCTCTGCAAGGTGGTACAGCACCCTCTCTCCCTTTCTTCATTCCTGATTCATTCAGGTCCTCCTGCAAAAGATCTACCAGATCCATGAACATGAACAACGAAGAAAATAACACCATCTATGACACAGTCCAAAAAGAAGGGCTGTATGAGCTTCCAGGCCAGCCAGAAGAGGATGAAGTTCCTCTTTATGATAACATCCATGGAGGCCTGCCAGAAAGCAATGTCTATGCCACTGATCTGGAAACCCACGAATATGACTCTGTTTATGTGGCTGGAGGTGAGGAGAAGGGCTTGACTTCTTCCCAGCCAGAAGCAGCAGAATACCTCCTGCCTGATGAGGATCTTGTCCAGGATCTTCACCCAAGGGAGCAGCAGGAAGACCAGGGCATCTCAATGGAAGGGTTACACTCACCCACCCAAGACCAGGAGCCGGGCCCAGAGACACCCCAGAAGGATGGAGACAGGAAGATGGGAGCCTTGCTTTCCCCGCGAAACTTCACTATCCAACAGAGCAGGGCCTTCTTCACCAGCAATTCTGCTGCTGATGGCTTGGAAGAAAACAACCCAGCTTCCACGCATCCTGAGATCAGCCTGTTTGTGAAGGTAAGGGGTGTCTCTAATAGATACCCTTGCATGGGTGGATGGACTAATTGGGGTCTTCTTTTGCTCCAAGTGTCCCGGAAGAGATGCAGGATGTCATGGTCTTTGGATCTCAAGACATATTCAAGAGTAGGGCTGGTTAAATGAGTCAATTCCAGAGTTTGCTCAGGACTGCTCCACAGTATAAGAATTGGAAAGTGCATTTAAATTGTGTGTCTCAATCATTGACTTTATAGACCACAGGCAAAGCGTGTTTTTTAGAGTTCACTTCCAAGTGAGCAGAAAGCGGAGCTCAAATCCTTACCTATGTGACAGACATTGAGTATATTTTCCCGACTGGTTAGATTTCTTTTGTCAACTCGATTTGCAAAAATGAAACCAAGTCTTGCGAGAGGAAATCGAATCCGCAGTCAGCCAGGCACTGGGGTTTCCTTCTTAGTATTTCTAAGGTCACAGATACTTCAGACATATGGTCAATAAACGTTACCTCTGTCACCGAGCCTGCCCTTTCGGCATCAATGTAACTAAAATAGCTGATGAAGTGAGATGATTTCAGTGGTAAAAGTATTAAGATGCTAATAGCCAGTGTTAATGTTTAATGTTTAGATATATAGATTCTAGAACTTAGATACTCAGAACTTTAATGCTTATGATATAGAAACTCAGAACTTTGGTAATCTTTGTTTTAGACTGATATTGTGGTAAAGGCTATTTATTACAATGTTATCAAAACAAAAAAAAAAGCATTTCAGGGCTATCTTTATGAATCATCTTTATGATTCATAAGTCATGATTTATAAATCAAAGATGATTCATCTTTATGAATCTCAAGGGAAGAACGTTCTTCCCCAACATCCACTCCCTGACAATATTCATATTTATACTTTTCTTAGTATAAAGACCGTGTATTAATAAATACTGTTGTTTCAACCTGCAAAGCCCTCAGTTCACACTTATTTCTCACCTTTGTGGTTTCTAATAACTCCAGTAAAATAGACTTTGTTTGCTCATTTAGTATATTATTATTTTTTGACTTTGTATTTTTCCCTAGTTGTTTTGTGTGTAAATTGCATCTCCTTTATCCTACCACAAGGTTTTTAAGGAGCAACTAGCTGGAGTGTCTCATACTTAGGGACCCCTCAAAACTTGCCTTGTATTATGTTATTGTGGGGGAGGATGGGAGGGGTGTGAGAGACAAGGAGGGAACTTACTGTCAAGAAATCAGTAGTGTAGTGCAGGAGACAGATTTGCACGTGGTTAATTTCAGTGAATGAGAGGCTCCGGCTGAGCGCAGCGGGTATTCTGGGAAAGGAGCAATCAAGTGTGCAGGAAGGAATCAGGAGAGGCTCCAATGAGGAGGTGACTGATGTTCAAACAGGTGCATACAAGCAGCCTTCCAGCTTTCAAATACACATCACTGTTATGTTAGTTAAAAAAAAATACAAAAAAACAAAACAAAACAAAAACAACAACCCACAAAACCCCACACTTAGTGAGGACCAGTGGTGTATTTTTCTCAGGACAGAATCATCCATGCAGCTTTATGCAGCCGACAAGGTGGATCGTGCTCATTGGCGACACCCATTAAGACATTTGTAAATTTGGTTGAGTGTTGATTTCCCCAGAAGTTAGCTTGCCACGGGTGCCGAACCAACAGAAGTAGGAGAAAACAGAAGTATTGGCATCTCCCGCTGGTATCGGCAACAGGAAAAACTGTTTGAAGGGAATATGTGGTCCTATGTTAATTAAGATCGGTAGTTCTTGAAAGCAAATATTGGCTTTAATGAACTCTTTAGGCTTACATTCTTTTTAATATAATTGTTAAGTAAGACACCTCAGCTCCTGTGTGAGCACTCCTTTTTTAAAGATCTTTAGCAGCGCTCAGTAAGAGCGATGCTCACTATCCCTGCTTCCCCATCCCGCACCATTCCCACCACAAGCTCTTTATTCAGTGTTTGTTTTTTTTAAAAGATTTTATTTATTTATTTGACAGAAAGATCACAAGTAGGCAAAGAGGCAGGCAGAGAGAGAGAGGAGGAAGCAGGCTCCCTGCTGAGCAGAGAGCCCGATGTGGGGCTCGATCCCAGGACCCTGGGATCAGGGCCCGAGCCGAAGGCAGAGGCTTAACCCACTGAGCCACCCAGGCGCCCCTCTTTATTCAGTGTTGAACGGAAAATAAACGCAAAGGCAGAGGCTTCAGGGGGCTTCTCTCCTTGCTTGGGAGTGGAGGGCCTAAGTGTCGCCTGCTCAGGCTCCTCCCTCCCCCCAGCTCTGGGGCATGGGGACAGCAGAATGCCGGAAGCCTCCTGGGGTCATTCTTCTCCTGAGCCATTGTGGTGAGGACCACTTGGGCTGCGTCATAACCCGTACTCACTTGCGTGCATTTTCAGCTGTTCTGGACAAGCCGGGAGAAAAGTCATGTGGGTTTGTCACTGTGTGTTCAAGCGACATTTTACTGAGGCTCAGCCATTTCAGGGTGTCGGGCAATCACATAATTAAAATATAGCATTTATTTATTCATTCAATGGATTGTGATGGTGTCAGGCCCTGGGTTTATAACAAAGTCCCGGGTCCCCTGCACTCTGCACTGTAGTGGGAAAAACTGGTGGACAGTAAGCAGATACAACATATGCCTGGTGGTGATGGAACTGTAAAGAAACACGAAACAGAGTAACGGGTGTGGATGTGTCCTACTGCCGCCGTAACAGATGACCACACAACTCATTGGCTTGAAACAACATAAATTCATGCTCTTGTAGTTCTGGGCATCAGAATCTGAACCAAGTCTTATGGAGCTAAAATCAAGGTGTGCGCAGGGCTATGTTCTTTCTGGAGGTTCAGGGGGCAATCTGTTTCTTTCCCTCTTCCAGTTTCTAGAAGCTGTCTTCATTCCTGGCTCCTGGCCCACATCCTATCACCGTGGCACTCCCTGCTTCTCTCCTCACCGTGCCTTCTTCTGATCTGACTCCTCTTAGGTCCCTCTTATAAAAAGACTTGTGATTAGTTCAGGTCCCCCAGGGTAATACAGGATAATCTCCATTTGAAGGTCCTTAATTCAATCACATCCGCTAAGTCCCTATTGTCACTGAAAGCAACACTCATGGGTTCTTGCAATTAGGATGTAGACATGCTTGGGAGCCATTCTTCAGCTTCCCACAGTGGGACAGAGTGACAGTGAGGAGGGGAGCCAGGGGACAGTGTGGCTGGAGTGGGGGGAGCAAGGGCGGTAAGGTGGCAGCAGGTGAGGCCAGAGAGGTGGAGGTAGGCACAGAGCACGTAGAGGAAGCCCTTTCCCTTTTACTTGTACTGATATGAGAGACATCAGAGGTTTTTTTTTTTGTTTGCTTTTTAAGATTCCTTTATTTATTTTAGAAGGAGAGAGATAGAGCATGGGGGGGGGGAGGGCAAGAGAGGATCTCAAGCAGACTCTGCACTGATTGCAGAGCCTGACTGAGGGCTCGAACCCACGACCCTGAGACCATGACCAGGGCTGAAATCAAGAGTGAGCCGCTCAACTGGCTGAGCCACCCAGGCTGCCTTTATGTCCCCTGGCTGCCTTTATGATGGCAGACTGAAAAAAAGAAAGAGTAGAAGCATAGAGGACAGTTTGGAGGCAGTTGAAAAACTAGACAAGAGACGATGGGGGATTGGCCAATGGTGACCACAGTGAAGGTAGAGCGGAGTAGGACTGCAATGGCTTTGAAGAGTGAGCCCAAAGATTCTGCTGATGTGACATATAAAGAAAGAGAAGAGCCAGCGTTGACTCTAGGGGTTTTGACCAGAGCTACTGAGTGAATGAAGATGTTATTCCCATTTCACCTATGACGTCTTCTCCAGGAATATATGCACAAGAAAATGTGCTCATACAGTCACTCATACACGGTCTTTCCTCCCTCCCTCCTCCCTCCCCCCCTCACCTTTCCTCCATCCTTCTTGCCACCTGTCCATCCATCCATCCATCCATCCATCCATCCATCCATCATTTACGACATACTAACTACATGCCAAGTACTGGATAAGAGACGAACACACCATATCTTAATGCCAACTGTCCTTTTGGGGAAGACAGAGAAACACAATTCTTGAAGATAATAAAAGGAAAGAAATAATTGCCTCTTGGTCATTCACTGAGATCCAGTGGAAAAAAAGGTACCTAGTGAGTTTGGAGTCCATATCATAGGCAGCCAAGAGGGGTGGTTGGTTCAGAATTTGGCACACAGGAGTGTGCAAATTGTCTTTATGAATTCTGCCAAAACTGATGGACCTGCGGACATAATTGTGTTGTATGTGTATGTGTTAGAGACAGAGACAGAGAGAGGGAGAAAAGCAGAAAGAGACAGAGACAAAGTAGGAGAAAGAGAAAGGGAGGAAAAGAGAGAGAGATTTCTGGCATTTTGTTTAATGCGAAGAAAAAGTATTCTGATGATGGTTCTTATAAAGAAAAATGGTACAAATGAACACCACCATCCTGCACGTAATTGACGCCACTGATTATGGCAGGCAGTATATGTCATAGAGCAGGTTTTGGAAATCTGCATGGTTTGAAATGTGGCTTAGCCAATTAATTTCTGTTAAATTGTTAAGCTTCTCTGAGTCTCAATTTTCTCATTGGTAAAATGGGTTTTATAATAGTAAGCCCCTCATAGGATTGCTATGAAGATTAAATAAGATAATCCATATAACTGCTTGGTATGGTATCTGACATGTAATAAGTACTCAATATTCGTGAGCTTAAAAGTTATTATTTATTGTGATGAACCTGAACCATCCATAAAATAATAATATTTATTTTAAGCACTGTGCCTTATAGTTAGTAGACATTTCATGAATGTACCATTAGTTGATCCTAACACGGACAGTGTAATATGGTGGAAAAAGCACTGGTCAGGATATTCAGATACAACTTTGTCAATAATTTGCTATCAAACATTCTTGGATCCACGTTCTCTCATTTGACTTCAGGGTATATGGCCCTAGCTCTTTACGAGGGTGCACACATATGCTACCACATATTACCCACTCTGGGATACCACTTGACAATGATTTTAATCTCCAGATTTGGGTATGGTTAGAAGGACCAACATGAGACCAGCATGCTTTGCCCCTCAGTTCATGTGCAGCCCATTCCTTGGAAAGCATCTGCAGAGTCTGTCTCTGATGAGGAACTCATAGGATCCCCATCCAGGGCTGCACTGAGCAAATTTAGGAGGCACCTTTAGCTATGTAAATGGTACCTTCTGAAGTCAGGCAACATAATAGCCCTTGTTAATGTTTCTTATACTTGTAGCCTGGAAACTTGGTTCTAAAGGAGTGATTCCCTATAATTTGGTTCAGCATAGCAGAAAGTGTCACAGAATTATTAGTAATTGTTGTTATTGTTATAGCACAGGAAGCTGGTGCTGTCTCAGGTGTCATGGTAACCAAAGTAGGGGATTCAACATAATTCACGAGATATTAGAATATTAGAATTCATATACAGAATAGTAGGCAATATTTCTATTTAATTTTGTCTAGTTCTCTTACGTGTCAATTTTTAGCTATTTCATAATGTGCACAGTGAGTTCTTCCAGTTGTACCTCAGTATAATTTGTAAATGAGTGAATAAACCTAAGTTGTGGGTAAATGTTGAAATTTTGTATTGATAGTGATGTTCAGTTTTAAAAATCTTATGGGAACATAAGGCATGCCTTTCTCTTCTGCCAGCATCTGAGGGCCTGGGAATCTTTAGTTGGCCAAGCTCTGGTGAGAACAAGTCCCCTCCCCTTCCATATCCTTCCTGGAAGTTTTCTAAAGCTGAGGTTTGTTTGGGGGCAAATAAAAATTCATCATTGCAGGTGAGAAACTGTAAAATCCCACTGAGAAAAGAGGGAAATGCAGCTGGATTGGGATGTTCGTATGTGGCTCAGCTGAGGACTCAAGGAGGACATTGCAGGCACTGGGGTCAGCATAAGCAAAGGCACAGCAAATATGAATGTGTGTATGGTCCATCTGACTGGCTGGAGTGGAGAGAAGCCATGCCCAGCTTCAGAGCAGATCATGAGGTTGATGACCTAGCAATGCAGTTTGCATGGCAAACTGAAGGGCTTGGATATTATCCTGAAGGCTACCGAGAGTGGTATCGGGAGCAAAGCCATGTTTAGGATGATGGAGAAGCAAATTAGATAGCATTTCCGCATACTGCGTGGATCAGGACCCAATAGACATGTAGCAAGCTTCATTTCTTTTTCTTTGTTTTTGTTTTGTTTTGTCTTTGCAAGCTTCATTTCTAAAATTAGTTCAAGCACTTAGATATAAATTCATTGTGTGAAATGACCACCTATAGTTTTTTTTTAAATTTATTCATTCAATTATCTGGACATGTCCAACTGTTTAGATACTTGGCTACAGACAGGCAAATTTCTGGAAAACACTAGCCAGTGTGATGCTGATTTATATTTTAGCTATATGTATATCTAGCTATGTTATATTTGGGTTGGAGAATATATGGATTCAGCACCAAGTTTTTACTGATATTATTTTAGGATAGTTTTTAGTTAAAAAAAATGTGTTTCTATGGTCTGTCTTAGCTTTGCTGGGCTAATTAGAAATTGTAGCTATCAAGTAGATGTCTAGAAATGTCCGGAGCCCTGCAAGGGTCTTCCTATTCCATGATTCCTGGTGTCACTGATAAGGCATGCCAAATGTGTCCTCGGAAGCACTGTGAGGAGAGACAAGTCTGACCCTGTTGCATGAGCCCAACCATGCTTTCATGGAACAAATGAAGCTTATATTAAAACAGAGCAATGAGCAGGTTTGAAAAAAGATTTCTATTCTTCTCATAATTTCTTCTTCTTCATTAGGGTGCTGAGAACACAATCAAACCCCAGTCTTATTCAAAATCATTTCCTGGGTCCCCATATGAATGAGTTGGCTTTGTGAACCAATGCCATCAATCAAAGAGGTCACAGAATTCTAGTGCTATGATAAGAAAATTCCACAAACTTGCCCATGGCTGCCTGCAAAGTAGTAGCAGGCTGGGGCTCAGGCTTCTAAATCCAGGGCACTTTCCTTTATATTGGTGTTCCTAGCCTGGGATGCTGGATGTTCACAGATATGCTTTGGGAGGTTCTGGAACATTCTAAAAGTCTATGCATTTATTTATTTATTTATTTATTTATTTAGTGGAGGATAATCTCATGATGCCTCAAGGTTATTTATCATTATGATGCATTCCATTTGCCCTACCTAGGTATTCATGCTTTGTATGTCCATGTGGGAGGGAGCAGAATGTGCGATGAATGGCCCAATTTATTCTTTTTCTTTCCTTTGGGGCCAGCTGCTTGCTCTAAGCCTTTTAGTATCTCAAGAAATCTTGTGGGGAAACCCTCCCAAAAGTGTAATGAAGGAGCAGGACCTGAATCTTCATGGGGATTATGTCAGCTCTGAAAATAAAGGCGAGGTGATATTCTGACATAAATACCCATACTAGGATCCAACTGTTTTCTAGGGGAAATTTTGGACATTTTCCTGCAAGGACTGCAAGCTCTATGTCCATGTACCCACAACTACCTAGGTGGGCAATATTGTCACTTATACAAACTAAACTTTTGAGTAACATAAATTTCTACCTTTTCACTTCCATTAGTCTAGTCAATTTCATTCCCTGAATGTTCTCTTCTTCCTGTCTTGGCCACCACTGGCCACTGTCATCTTGGCCACAGTTACTCAACTGGTCTCTCAGCCTCTGGGCTCAGCTCCTCACCAAGAAGCCCCCACCTAGTCACCAGAATGGTCCAGATAAAAAGCCTATCTGACCATGCTCTCTTTCTAGCCGTGCAGCACTCCCCACTGTCCCCAGGGAAAAGACAAGAAAGAAGGGAATAGATATGAAGGTCTTTGTGCTCCATCAGCCTTTCAGCCAAGACCTACAGCAACAGCTGCTACTCCCCACTCATTCTTTGCCTCGAAAAGTGTTGACTTGTATTTTACTGCATCCTTCATGCCATTTAAAGGCTGGGCTTTTGCTCACACTGTCCCTTTTAAGGCTATCCCTTCTGGAGACAACCCACTATCCTAGAAGTCATCTCCTATAGATGCACTTCCTGGCCCCTCCAGTCAGGGCTCGTTGGAGTCTCCTCCATTGGTGTTCATTGGTCTTACTCCAACGTATCTATTTTCTAGGGTTACCATAGCAAAATGCCTCAGACTGCATGGCCTAAACAACAGAAATTTATTTTCTCCACCAAGGTGTCAGCAGAGTTGGTTTCTTCCAAGATCTCTCTCCCTGTCTTATAGATGGTCATTTTCCTCCAGTGTCTTCACATGGTCTTTTCTCTGTGTGTGTCCATGTCCTCATTTCCTCTTCTTATAAGTACAACCAGTTCCATTGGACCAGGGCCCACCTAATGATCTCATTTTAACTTCATTAACTCATTAAAGACCCTATCTCCAAATACAGTCACATTCTGAGGTACTAGGGATTAGGATTAAACATACACATTTTGGGAGAACACGATTCAGCCCATAACACTGAATGCTACAATTACCTCTTTATATCTGTATCTCTCTCTCTAGCTGTGAACTCTTGCCTTTTTCCATTCTCATATACTCAATCCATGGCTACTTAAATGATGATTGAATGAAGGAAAGGAGCGATGGAGGGGGCAATGAGATACCCCCAAGGATGCTCAGGGCAATGCAGCAGGAGGAAGGTTGGTCCCAGGGGACTGCAACAGTGGTGCTCCAAGCCCCCATATTAGTTTCTTAGAGTCACTGTGACAAATGACCATAAACCGGAGGCTTCAAACAATAGAAATTTATTTTCTCACAACACTGGAGGCCAGAAGTCTTCAGTCAAGGTGTTGGCAGAGCCATATTCCTTCTGCCAGCTCTAGGGGAAAGGCCTTCCTTGCTTGTCCCAGCCTCTGGTGGCTCCTGGCATCGCCTGACTTGTGCCTGCATCGCTCCAGCCTCTGCTCCATCATCACATGGCCTTCTCTCCTGTGTCTGTCTCTGTTTTCTCCTCTGAAGATTTTATTTATTTACTTGAGAGAGAGAGAGCACGTGAGAGAGAGAGAGAGCATAATAGAGAAAGTCTGAGCGTGGGGAGGGGCAGAGGGAAGAATGTGTGTGTGTGGGGGGGGCTAGATCCCAGGACTCCGAGATCATGACCTGAGTCAAAAGCAGAGGCTTAACCAACGGAGCCACTCAGGCGCCCCTTTCCTCTCTTCTCCTGTAAACACTTGTCAATGGATTTAAGACCCTTCCTAATCCAGGATGATCTCATCTCAGGATCCTTAATTTAATTAGAGCCACAAGGTTCTGGCTGGACCTATCTTTGGGGAGGGAGGCACTCTTCGACTCACTGCAGCCCCTGCAGGTAGGAATTAGTCAAGATGAAGCATGGACATGCGACGGTCAGTCCTGGGGTCCATATTGCCACCAAATGCAATATGGGGTTCTGTGAGACACCAATGGACTGTTCGCACCTTCATCTCCTTAGATCCCAGGCATTGATGAGAATGCCTGGCACGTTCTTCACATCATTCTGGCGCTGGGCAGAAAGCCAGTATTCTGAGTGCTTAATTTGATTTGTTGAGCTCCGGAGGAACATTACAATCAGAGGACTTGAGGATTCCCACAGCTGTCAGTGTTCAACGGTACAAGGGACAGCCCGTGTTAACAGTGTTACCATAGCTAATGCAATGTGTCCTTCCTCCTGGGCCTGCCTTTGTGTTTCTGCATCCATATAATTGACCTAACACTGTCTGTCAATAGACACAGAAGCCAAAGCAAACACATTAACCAGGAGAAGGTGAGTAGTGTCAATACTGGGGGTGAGAACACCAACTGACCAGGAGGGGGCTGCCAATCACAGGATTGGGGGAGGGGCTTGCTGTTGGACTAGTGGATGACAGATCCTTTTCTGAGCTCCCATTTTCTTTTTCTCTCTTTCCCTTTTTTTTTTTAAATTTTAAAAAGAATTTTACTTATTTATTTGACAGAGAGAGAGAGATCACAAGTAGGCAGAGAGGAAGGCAGAGAGAGAGAGCCCGATGCGGGGCTCAATCCTGGGACCCTGAGATCATGATCTGAGCAAAGACAGAGGCTTAGCCCACTGAGCCACCCAGGCGCTCCACTCTCTCTCTCTTTTTAAGACTTTATTTATTTCTTTGAGAGAGACTGAGCATGAGTAGTGGGGAGGAGGCAGAGGGAGAGGGAGAAGCAGACTCCACATTGGGTAGAGCCTGACTCGGGGCTCCATCCCAGGACCCTGAGCCTAAGACAGACATGTAGCTGACTGAGCCTCCCAGGCACTCCTGAGCTCCCATTCTCTAAGGAGCAGTTCACCAGACTGTTAGATCCTTAAGGAAGGGACCCTATTTTACTTATCTCTGCAGCACAGTGTCTCGTGGGCTGCTGGACTTGTCATAGGGGCTCTGTAGGTGTTGCTCAGAGTAAAATGAACTCCCAGGTTTTCTTCACCCACCTAATGGAGTAAAAACCATCCCTTGGAACAAATGTGCATATCTGGACACTTAACTTCTCTGCTTTAAGCCCTGTCCCTTGCCAATGTGATCAAGTCCACCCCTGAGCATAACCAAGATCCCAGCCCTGCCCCCAACAAGCTAACGGCTTTTCTGGCCCCATCTCCCTCCACATTGTGCCTCAGTCGTTATGCCCCCGGAATGCTAAGCTCGATCCAGATCGGCTTTGCCCAGGCTGACTCCTCTGTCTATAGCATTTCCTCCCCTCTGTTATCTGACCACCCTCTCCTCAGCATCCCAGACTCAAATACCCTGGGAAGCCATTTCCAAACCTCCAAGTTGATCTATGTGATACTCCCTTAGTGTTTACCTCCATCAGAGCACGTGTCCCCTAATATTACAATCATCCAAGAAAGGCTGCTCCTCCCTAGTCTGAAAGCACTGCAGGGAAAGCATTCTGGGCCATTTCTTACTCCCCTCTGTGGGTACACCCACTGTTAGCACGGAGCCTGGCCCGTAGTCAGGGCTCATAATTATTTGTCAAATTGATTGAAACTGAACAGGTTGTGGGAAGAGCAGTTCGGTTCTTTTAATTAATTAATTAATTAGACAGACAGAGATCACAAGTAGGCAGAGAGGCAGGCAGAGAGAGATGGGGAAACAGGCTCCCCGCTGAGCAGGGAGCTTGATGTGGGGCTCGATCCCAGGACCCTGGGATCATAACCTGAGCTGAAGGCAGAGGCTTTAACCCACTGAGCCACCCAGGCGACCCCCTCCCCTTTTTTAAAGAGTAAACTTATTCGTGTATTTTGGGAAATGTGGTCAGCTTTAAAGCAAATGCCCTTATATCCCTGCATCCATTGATATTTGACTTGGATGGGGGGTGAGTGGGCGGGTGGTGAGTCCTGATAAGAAGCCAGCTGCTAGAGGGGGGAAAAACAAAGAGGAAATTCATACTTACTGGATGTTTACTTTGAACTATGCTCTGTGCTGGGCCACCTGCTCTCCTGGTAGTATTTCTGCAGTAAGACTTAGGAGTTAGGTCCCCATCTGGATTCTGACACCAACTAGCTGTGCAACACCGGGGAAGTCACAGGCACTCTCTGGGGCTTAGACTTCTCACTTGTAAAAAAAGACAGTTGTAGGAGACAAACCTGAGATCCTCCACAGATTCTAAACTGCGGGGCATGGAACTTCATTCTACCCTGCAGTAAAATTGTCTCCATCCCACGGGGACCTTCTCTCTTTCACATAAGTTTATATTATTGCCATGCTCTGAAGTATATGTTGAACATACTCTTAGGGAGTCCTGTGATTTTTAAAATAGGGCAAGGAGGAAATGATGAGTAAAGAAGAGAGATGTTCACACAGAGTAACAGGATTTTGACTCAAATCATACTGAATAACAGCAGGTTTTGGAACTTCACTGACTTTTTTGCTCCTTTAAGTAGGTTTATTATTTGCATGGCTCAAAATTTCAAAGGTACAAAAGATAGAGTCTCTCCTCCATCGTATCCTCTCAGATACCCCATTTGCATTTCTGAAGCAATTCATTCTAAAAATTTCACCTATATGTTTCCAGAGATATTTTGTGCACATTCCAGAATAGATATGTGTGTTCAATATTTGAAATTCTCTCCTTTCTTTACCTTTTATTTAATACTTATGACATTATCATCTATCCTATTATATTCTTTGCTTACGGGGCAATTTTACTGGGATATAATTTGCATACATCTAGCAAAGTGAAGTGTACACTTCAATAAGTTTTGAAAAATGTATACATTTGAAAAATGTATACAATTATACAATGTATACAATGTATACAATTACTAACAAGCACCAAGATCATGATGTAAAACATTTCCATCACCTCAAAAAATTCCCTCCTGTTCATTTGTCATGAATCTCCTTCTGGTCAGCCTCTGACTCCTGGAAACCACTGATCCTTTTTCTATCACTATAGGTTTGCCTTTTAGAAAGTATATAAATGGAGTTATACTCTGTGTAGTCTTTTTTTTTTTCTCTGTGTAGTCTTTTGTGTGTGGTTTTTCTCACTTAACATTATGCTTTTGGATTCATTCTTGTTGGTGTATATATCAGCAGTTCATTCCTTTTTATTACTAAGTAGTATTCCACTGTATGGATATGCCACAATTCGTTCATGCATTCACTAGTTGATGGACTCTTGGGTTCTTTCTCAGTTTGGGGCTTTTATAACAAAGAGACTGTAAACATGCACACATAAGCTTTTGTATTGTTTATGCTTTCATCTCTCTTGGGCAAATACTTAGGAGTGGAATTCTTGGATCATATGGTCAGTGGATATTTAACCTTATTAAAAATTTCTAAATTATTTTCCAACTGACTGCCAGAAATTTGATGAGACTTCTAGTTGGTTTCTTTCCAACACTTGGTATTGTCAATCTTTTAAGTTTTAGCCATATTGGTAAATGTATAATGGTGTTTCCTTGCAGCTTTAATTTATATTTTCTAAAAATTTTAGTCTTGTTATAGTTAACATACAGGGTTATATTCATGTCAAGGGTACAATATAGTGATTCAACACTTCCATATACTACCCAGTGCTGATCATGACAAGTGCCCTCCTTAGTCCCCATCTCCTGTTTCACCCATCCCTCCACTTACCTCCCTTCTGGTGACCCTCGGTTTGGTTTGTTCTCCATCTATCTTGGTCTTTATCTCTTTCTTTTCTTATCCTGTGTTCATTTTTTTTTTTCTTAATTTCCACATATGAGTGACTTATATTGCTTAGCATTGTACTCTCAGGCTCCACCCATGTCGCAAATGGCAAGATCTCATTTCTTTTTTATAACTGAATCATATCCCATCATATATATCCACCACCTCTTCTTCATCCATTCATTAATCATTGGACCCTTGGGCTACTTCCACAATTTGGCGATTGTAAACAGTGCCACTCTGAACATAAGAGTGCATGGATCCCTTTGAATCACTGGTTTTGTATTTTTGGGTAAATACCCGGTAGTGCAATTAGTGGATTGCAAGGTAGTTCTATTTTTAAGTCTTGGTTTGTTTTTTTTTTTTTAGATTTTATTTATTTATTTGACAGGCAGAGATCACAATTAGGCAGAGAGGCAGGCAGAGAGAGAGAGAGAGAGAGAGGAAGCAGGCTCCCTGCTGAGCAGAGAGCCTGATGCGGGGCTTGATCCCAGGATCCTGGGATCATGACCTGAGCCCAAGGCAGAGGCTTTAACCCACTCAGCCACCCAGGCGCCCCTATTTTTAAGTTTTTGAGGATGCTCCATACTGTCTTACATGGTTATGGCATCAGTTTTCCTTCCCACCAACAGTGCAAACTGTTCCTTTTTTTCCATATCCTTGCCAACACCTGTTGTTTCTTGTATTTTTTATTTTAGCCACTCTGTCACGTATGAGGTGATATCTCATTGTGGTTTTGATTGGCATTTCCCTGATGATGAGTGATGTTGAATTTTTATTATTTTTGTATTGTGTCTTTTTATATTGAATTTTAAGAGTTCTTTATATAGTCACAATACAATTTTTTTATTAGATAAGTGTTTTTCAAATAGTTTACAAACCTGTGGCTTGACTTTTCAATTCCAGAGTAGTGTCTTTTGAACACAGAAGCTTTTGATCTTGAAGAAGTTCATTTTTCAATTTTTTTCTTCTATGATTTGTGCTTTTGTGTCCTAAGATATGATTGTCTAACCCAAGGTCACAAAGATTTTCTTCTATATTCTCACATCATCTTTTAAAAAGGACATCTTTATTTCTTCCTTTCCAATCTGTATTCTTTCTTTTACTCCTTCCTTTCTTGCTCTGTTTTCATTTTTACAAGGAAAACATTCAATCTTTCATCATTAAAGATGATGTTAATTGTATTCCTTTCACAGATGTCTTTTTTTTAAGAGCTTATTTATTTATTTTAAAGATTTTATTTATTTATTTATTTGAAAAAGAGAACAGAAGGTGGGAGGGGCCGAGGCAGAGAGAAAAGCAGATGCCCCTGCTGAGCAAGAACCCCGACATGGGGTTCAATCCCAGGACTCTGAGATCATGACCTGAACCAAAGGCAGACATTTAACCAACCGAGCCACTCAGGCGCCCCTCACAAATGTCATAAGTTCCTTTCTATTCCCAGTTTTTTTTTGAGAGTTTTTTAAAGCATGAATGTGTATTGAATTTTGCCAAATGTGTTTTATCATGTGATTTTTCTTTTTTAAAAGATTTTATTTATTTTAGAGACAGAGTGTGAGTGAGCACACACTAGTGAGAACATGTGAGTCGGAGGAGGGACAGAGGGAAAAGGAGAATCGCAAGCAGACTCCTTGCTGAGCAGAGAGCCTTCCTGTGGCAGGGTTAGATCTCATGACCCCAAGACCAAGACCCAAGCCAAAATCAAGAGTGGGTCGCCTAACCTACTGAGTCACCCAGGCACCCCTCATGTGATTTTTCTGTTAATGTGAAATAAATTCATTTTATTTTCTGGTGTTAAACCAACCTTATATTTCTGGGATCAATCTCACTTAGTCATGATTTACCATTATTGTTATAGATTGCTAGGTTTGATTTACCACAATTTTGTTAAAGTCCTTGCCTCGGTATTCATGAGGAGTATTAGTCTGTAGTTTTCTTCTAATTTCTTTGTCTGGTTTTGTTATCAAGATAATACAGGCCTTACAGAGTGAGTTGAGAATGTGTTTCCTCCTCTTCTGTTTACTGGAAGAGCTTTTTTTTTTTTTAAAGATTTTATTTATTTATTTGTCAGAGAGAGAGGGAGAGAGAGTGAGCGAGCACAGGCAGACAGAGTGGCAGGCAGAGGCAGAGAGAGAAGGAGAAGCAGGCTCCCTGCCGAGCAAGGAGCCCAATGTGGGACTCGATCCCAGGACGCTGGGATCATGACCTAAGCCGAAGGCAGCTGCTTAACCAACTGAGCCACCCAGGTGTCCCTGGAAGAGCTTTTGTGGAATTTTTTTCTTTAATAGTTTCTTAGAGTTTGCCAGTGGAGGCATTTTCACTAGCGGTTTCCTGGTGGGAAGGTTTCCCCCTCGCTTAAAATTCAGTGCATTTAATAGATATAGGGATATCCAGGGATATCTTTCTTTGTGGGTGAATTTGGTAATTTTCACCCCTCAAATAATTTGTTGATTTAATCTTAGTGTTGAATTTATTAGTAATTCTCTCCTTATCATATTCATGCTTTCTCCTACCTTCTTAAACATATGGAGTCTATTCTTAATGACAATTTTAATGTCCTTGTACACTAATTCTATCACCTTATCGATATATATCCAATATATGCATATATATGGGCATGAAGTTTATTTTTATTGATTGGTCTTTTCCTTAATTATGAGTTTTGTTTTTCTAGTTATTTGCATAGTCTAGTAATAGATTTTGACTGCCAGACATAGTAAATTTTATGTCGTTTGATACTGGATTATGTTATGTTTCTTTAAAGTGTTGGGCAGTTAAGTTACTTGGAATGAATTTGATCCTTTTGATGCTTACTCATAATCTTTCTAAGGGTGAATCTAGAAAATCCCACCCTAAAAAATGGTTTAGCTCCACTACTGAAGCAATATGCTTCTGAGGACTCCATTTAAATGTGTACAGGGTCTTTCCACTCTGACTGCTGGGAAACAAACTACAACCAGTCCTATGTGAGGTTCTGGTACTGTTTCTCCTACTCATTTCCAGTTCTTTCCCCACACTTGGTAGTTTCTCCCTCCCTCCCTCTCGCTCTCTTTCTCCCTACAGCTCCATCCCCTCCAGTATCTAGATCTGTGAACTCCAGCTGCCCTGATGTTTCCACGCCCCAGACTGTGTTGTCTCCTCAACTGACAAGAGACCGTCCTGCTGTATTTGGATTCTGTGCTGCCTATTCCCAATGTTCACTTTGTAGAATTGGTCTGCCTTACCAGTCATTTAAAGTAATGTTCTAATTGTTAAGTGTAAATCTGGGTCCTTTTGCTCCATTCTGGCCGGAAGTGGAGGTTGTCCTAATCAACTTTAAGATTCCCACTTCTTTTGAGTTGCTTCTCCTTTCTTTCCAAACATTGGCCCCTTGAGTTCAAGTTTGAATCACAGTTTGGAATGTAGTCATAAAGCCCAACCGGACTAACATCTAATGATTATGACAACAAAATGACTTTGTGGGAGACAAGCATAGCAAATATTTTGGCCTTCAGACAAAGTTGCTTGCTGACCTTCCTTCTTTCCATTCTCTTTTAAGAGAGTATGTTGTCACTTGCAAAGTCTTTATTTTGTACCTTTGGAGAGACAGAAAACAGATGTCCCGGCTAATCCTTCACCGGTGTAAGCCAGAAGGCAATGCCATCTTTTAACCTCTTCCCATTCAAACTCTAGTGATTCCATGAGATCTTCAGGAAAATCCTAGGAGTGGGCTTTACTTCTCCCAAGAGGGAATCCTATTTTCAGGCTACCTTCCAGTAGCCAGGCCCTAAGCATCCAGAATTGAATTTGTGTGTGAACCGTATTGTGTCCATGGGAAAACGGGCTAACTGGCAGCTCTGCCTTCAGACGACACTCCCTCAAAAATATGAGATGACCTCCCACGTGAATGAGGCCTGAGACCAAGTGTTTTGTGCATGACAAACATCTTGTAAAGACAAAGATTAGAAATCTGGGCTTTAAGCCATGCCTCGCTTTTATGCTCTGTAGCAGAGCCTTCCACATCCCTTCATGAGTCCGCAGGTCAACAGCAGTGCCAGGCCTGTCACAAGCCATCAGCCTCCCATTACTGCCAAGGCTTGGTGCACAGCAGTAACATGGCAACAGCCAAAATATAAGAGAATGCATTGTTTAGGAAACCACTAACGTCCTGAGGTTTCGATGATAACAATTGCAAAGCAAATATATGGGATGGTGTTGAATAACTGACATAAGGGCCTCGTGTTGACTGCGCCAAAGCTGGGTGTGTTTTCCCTCTCCAGAAATACCCTAGTCCTGTGCTGCTGTGGTGGTGGGAATGGAGGGCACTGCCTAGATCATCTTCTTCTATTGGCAATAGCAACCCTCTATAAACTGGCGTGGTTATCCTAGAACAATGCTATTTGAAACAACTGTCATGAGCCATATGTGACTATTTACATTTAAATTAATTTAAATGAAAACAAATATTGGAGATTCAGTGCCTTGGTCATGAGCCACATTTCAAGGGCTTGACAGCCACATGGGGCTAATGGCTACTGTATTGGAAAGAGCAGATGTGGAATATTGCTACTGTTGCAGAAAGTTCTGTAGAACGATGCTATGATACTATCCCAGGGTGAGCTGGGTTCAGATCTAGCAGAACATCAACCAGCTGTGTGGTCACAGACCCCTCTCTTTATTCCTTTATCTGGAAATAAGAAGGTGGGTGACTGGCTTTAGTGAGACAGAAGAGTGGTCATGCCTACAAAATAAAGAAATCACCCATGAAAATTATTCCTATTAATAAATAGTACCTTTGCTACAAGTTTGTAGGAATCAGTTGGTTTAAACTGGCAACTCTTCAGGCAAAGCTCTTCAACTAATAATAAGCTCTTGTGAATCTCAGTAAAGCTGTCCATATCCATGGGCCAAACCCAGGCTGATTGAGAGTCTCTCTGGGGCAAGTTGCTAACCATCAAAGCTGCAGTAACTTTGAGGATCAAAGAAGCTGCAGCTTCAGTCACTAGGGCCAATGGAGCATTAATCCTGAAACCCAGACACACAGATGAGGGTCCTTCTTCTTCCTCAAAATAACTTAGGAAGTTAAAGCAGGGAAGGTTACCTGGGGTGGGGGAAGAGGGTTGTTTACTGAGCAAATGTGAGGGTGAAAGTTGAACAATTCTCTTGCGAGTGTGGTAAGTTCTTATTCTACAATAAAATATTTAATAGCTGTGTGCATGAGCTCAAGTCAATTGTCTACACCTTTCTAGGCATTCCTTTTATCCCTTTCAAATCAAAGGTCAATTAATCTTTATAGAGCCTGTACTCTGGACCTCATGCTGATACTGGAGAGATAGAAAAGCAATTTAAAGTGTGTTTCTTTCTGTGAGACTGTGACCAGCTGGCTCAAGGAGAAGGATGAACACTTTGAAGCATTTAGAAATTAATACAAGAGAAACAGTTTCTAGAATATGCGACGCACCATACCAGATAAGCACAGAGGGCATTCAGAGATGAACATGGATTGGATTTACCTGGGAAGGCTTCATGGAGGAAGCAGGTCTTAAATTTTGAAGGAAATGTGGGCACTGGGGTAAAAGGTAGGAATCAGTGTCTCCTCTGTGCCTGGCTTAGTGCCAGATGTTGGGGATCCAGCGGTGAACACCATGGGCACAGTCCCTGCTGCTGTAGATTTAGAAAGAGCAGTCTGTCATTTCTTTAGTTCTCCCAAGAGACCAAGACCTTAGGAAATGCAGAGGAACCTTGCGGAGCTTTGTCCCGTCTTTACAACCTCAGGAACACAACTCCTCTGGTGAAAACAACCTCAAACTCCATCTGAATTATGATTGGCAGGAAGAGCCCCCACTTCCAGATGTGAGGGAGCTGTGCCTTGTAATGATTTTGGAGAGTGTGCTGACCAGGAAGTGCTGATGGGGTTGATTCTGGTTTCCCCAGGCCCTCAGTGGTTTCATGACTTGAGGTGAGGAAGGAATAGAACTTCCAAGCCTTGCCTTCTGGGAAAGCTCCTGTTCATGTCTTATTGTGACCCCATCATAACACTTGTAAGATTTTCTATGAATTGCAAACCCCTATATGAGCTAGAAGAGCATTTGTCTGCTCATTACAGGAACCATGACCATGGCTTTAAGAGTAGGGTTTATTTTTCATGTGTGGTAAGAGCCCAGGAGGCTGGCTGTTGGGGTGAGGTCAGCCAAGTCCATGGTGAGGTTTACAGCCGCCCTCTCCTCTTAGTCACAAGGTGTGGGGGAGTGGGGGGCACACTGTAGAACAGGGGTTGGGTCCACCCTCCACAGAGTAAAGCAGTTCCCCCAGCAACTGGAAAAAGCAGGGATATTAAGAAAGTTGAAGGGTAATGTTCTTGCATAGGCGATAAAGCACGCCTGCCACCTCCCTTCAATTACCTTCTCCCTTGTGTTGCTGGGACTTTTTTTTTTTCCAATGAGCTTCTTGTCTTAGGGCAAGAGGGATGATGATCTTGCTTCTCTTCCTCACTCCCACTGTGGGCAGACTGGCAGCATGGGAGGTCCGTGGATTTCTGAGTCAACCCCGGTTCTCATCCCAGTGAGGCCATTTATAAACCTGTTGAAGTAGGGCAAATCTCTTCACCTCTTGGAGCCTTGTTTTCCATTCCTGCCCATGTCACAGACTTGCTTGGAAGATTAAACTGTGGTTATCTGACTCAATTCCTGCCATGTGGCGGGAGCTCACTCAAGTATCTGGGCAAGTTGGGCTTACTATCTGCTTCTCTGAGAAGGAGCAACATTGTTGCTCTCAGGTCCCCAGGCTAATTTCACATTAAGAAGGAGGCAAGATATCCTCCTGCCTGAACTGGTTCTGTCTATAGGGACGATATCATACCTTCTGAATTAATTTAAACACAAAACCAAGCCAAAATGATACAGACAACACAAATGTGTATCTGTTTTAAACCCTAACACCCACCGAGCTCAAATTGCTAAGTGATGTACAGTGTGGCCTTGTTCTTGAAATAGCTGAGACAGGCTGCACACTTCTGTCATAACCTCTCCAGGAAAATGGGGGAACAAGCCTATTATTGTCCCCAACCATGCTTCTATTGGTAAGTGGTCTTAGTTGCAGACAAAAGATTCCACTCTAGTAGTTTAAGCAGAGAGGATTCATTACAGAGTGTTAGGAAATTCACAGATTTTTCTGGGAGGGCCAGGGCCAGGCTTAAGTGCTATACCTCCAGGGACAAAGCAGCCTGGAGAAATCCTGAACCATACGTTGGGATAGTTCTAGAGGAAACCCCACCACTGTTATTTTCTGCTGCTGGCATCTGGGACACTAGGATGAGGCACTAAACTTTCCACCAGGCCTGCAGCCCAGAGAACTCAGTGCCTCTGCCACCGTGCTTGCTCTAAGATCTCCCATTCCATGCATGCTGTGGCTATATGGTGCTCGCTTCTGCCAATCTGTCCTCACACATAATGCATTTGTTTAGGGGAAATGAGCATGTCTATACACTAGCTGCAAGGGGGTCTAAGAAATGTAATTTCTGGGGGTGGGTCTCTATAGTACAGGAAGCCATGCCAGGAGGGTTTAGAAAGGTTGAGCTGAGCCCCTTTGCAATATCTATCACAGGGCCCAAGTTCACCTCCACAGTAAAACGTCTTCCCTTGTCCCCTCCGTCTCAGACCCAGTGCCTCTCTCCAGACTGTGCTGTGACATTTTGCACATACACCAGATATGGCCCTTATGACATTCAGTCATCACTGCTTGCTCCCACCAAGGTTTTCCTTGTTAAAACAAATCCCTGAGTAGTGGGAAAAGCATAGAATTTGAAGTCAGAATGGAGTTGGAATATCAGCTGTATTATTTACTAACTCTTTAAACTTGAAGGAATGATTGACATCCCTGATGGCCAATGTCTCTATTTGGAGAATATGGTATGATATGCACCACAGAGGCTTGTTATGGAGAGTGACGTGCTTAACTGAATCACGGATATGTGACATGAGCTCTATCGTTTTACTTTAATTTAAATTTGTGTCTCCAGGTAATTTATATTTAGCATCTGCTATAGGCCAGGAATTCTACTTGGTACTAAAATGATAAAAATGAACAAGAATCTCACAAACACTCAACATAGGTGGGAAGAGGGATGGACACACACACACACACACACACACACACACAGAGTCCTTGACCCATGCAAGGTGATAATGTGTGGCAAAGGAGTGGTTGCTCTTTCAGGAGGAGGGAAGAGGCCCAGGAAAATTTCATAATTCAACACATGAACTGGAATCTAAAGGTCCTGCAGGAGCCCAGGTTGAGCAGGGGAAAGGAAGGCCAGCTGGTAGCAGTGGTAATAGTCTGAGGTTATTTGGAATCAACTAGTGGTTCATGGACTGTGTTATGGGATGCAGTGAATAAATGATACTGAAAATGAAGTTTAGGGCCCTGCTGTGGAAAGTTTTGTGTGCTGAACTAAGGAAGCTGGATTTTACTTTGTAGTTAATGGGGAGACATGAAAAATGAAGCAGAATAATGATTGATTAGATTTGAGCAGCTAAGAAATTCTGATATGATAAGGAGGATGGAAGCTGGTAGACCAGTTAGCTGGCTGAGATGAATGGTCAACATTATATGACAGGTGAGAGGCGATGAGAGTCTGCACTACTACAAAGAACAATGAAAAACATGCAGTCAGTGAAAATTATTCAGGGGATAGAACATCTGCAACTGAGTGCCTCCTTGGATGTGGAAGACCATATGGAAAGTGACATTATAGATTAAGGAGGAGAAGGTGTGGGTAAAGGGAGGTGTTTTCAGCATTTTTATGTGCCCTGGCCTATACAAGTTGATCTGCCCAATAGGCAGACAGACATATGGGTGTAAATGTAGAAAGAGGGACAAAATTAGCTGTAGAGATCTCATTGGCATGTAGAAATAACAGCGGTAGTAACTGGTGTAAAGAAGTTCATACCAAGAGGGTAAAGACCCCAATAAAGTCAGTATGCACATTGTGCACAATAAACGATTAGTGACAGTTTCTCTGGGGAGAAAAGTCTTAATTTTTAGTATTTTCTGGTTTCCATAGCACACATATTCCCACCAAAGCCAATTTCAAGCAGCCAGTGTGACATCACTGAACAGCAAGTTGGGAGGAGATTTATAGTTGGGTCTCATAAGTTGGGACAACCCTTTCCACACACCACTGATTGTGAAGGTTGTACCTCATGCAAGGGTGGTTGGCTAAGGGGAGTGGGGCTGGCATCCAAACAAGTCTACCTGGGAAACCAGGTGTCTGTAGGGCCGCTTCTGCAGGAAGGAGGCACATCGCTCTACTTTGTTTGCCTAGAGAGGCCATCTTTTTCTAATCCTGAGCCCAGAATCCAAGAAAGTGAAGGACAGAGCATTGAGGAACACTAACATTTATGCAAAGGGGAGAGAAGACGCACCAAAATGAAACAAAACAAGAACAGTGGGTAGAGAAGGCTTAAATCCAAGCCTTTCCATTTTCTAGCTGGATGGCCATGGGAAAATTACTTTAGCCTCAGTTTCACCAGTTTTTTAAAAATTGTGGGAAAATGCACCTATCATAAAATTTAACATCTTAACAGGGATGCCTGGGTGGCTCAGTCAGTTAAACAGCTGCCTTTGGCTCAGGTGGTGATCTCAGGGTCCTGGGATCGAGTCCTGAATTGGGGGGGATGTCTCTGCTCAGCAGGGAGCCTCCTTTTCCCTCTCCCTCTGCCTGCCTCTCTGCCAAATAAATAAAATATTTTTAAAAGAAAGTAACACCTTAACCATCTTTTAAGTATATTTTTCAGTGACATTAAATACATTCACACTGTCATGCTATAGCACCACTGTATTCCCACAGAATTCTTATGATCTTGCAAAACAAAAACTCTGTATCTATTAAATACTAACCTCCATTCCCCTTCCCCCCTATTCTGTCTCTTGTCTCAATGAGTTAGGCTATCCCAGAGACCTTAGGTAGGTAAAATTATACAGTAAGTTTCACCATTTTTAAAATGAGAATAATAGTATCTTCCTTGTGAGGTGATTGTAAAGATTCCAACTAAACAACTAAACATAGAAATCGTTTCACATATGCCCAGAGAAGGCACTCAATAGAGGATGGCTATCATTTTCACATGTTAAAGATGCTGGTTAGAGAGTTATGGGTGACACACAGATGAGTAACCTCAAGGCCTTCAAGGACTTTCAGCTCAGTAGGAAAGGTTACATATTTACAAGTAACTGTTACTCAGTCAGAAAGTGAAAAAAAAGTCCTTCTACAGAAAAAGAAGACTTTCTTTGAAGGATTTGGTCCAGTGGAAATAGTGTAAGGGACACTCTATGAAGAGGGACTGTATGCGCAAGGGTATTGTATCAGTCAGCCCGGGCTGTGTAACAAAAATACCACAGACTGGGAGATTTTACAACAACCATTTATGTTCTCACAGTCTTGGAGCCTAGAAATCTAAGGTCTGGGTGCCGGCATGGAAGGTCTGGGATTGCTTTCTTTGTATGGATGGCAGCCTTTTCTCTGGGTCCTCACAGAGAGGGGAGTGAGCTCTCTGGTGTCTTTTCTTATAAGGAACCCTAGTCTTATTGGCTCAGCGCCCACCTTTATGACCTCCTTTAACCTTAATGATTCCCTTATAGACCCCATCTCTAACTACCACCACACTGGGACTCAGGGTTTCAACATAGGAATTTTGAGAGAACAAACATTCAGTCCCTAACTGGCATGGAGGTGGGAAACTAGCTTTATAGGAACAGTCAGTGACATAGTTTGGATGGAGCATCAGGGAGCTGAGGGTAGAAGCATGGAGAAAAAAAATGACACCTGGGGATTGCGTTGGACCGCAGAAGGCCTGCAACAGCAGCTAAGATTTGTGAAGTGTATTTTGTTTGCAGCAGGGAGTTTCCGAGGGTTTTGAACTAGGAAGTTGCAAGGTCAGAACTGTGCTTCAGGAAGATGATTTTGGCAGTGGGGCTTTTTAGGGCCACCCCTGCCCCTATTATCTGGGAGCAGGGAAGGAAGTGTCAGCCCTGGCAGATTAAATACCTAGCTCAGAGACTCCCAAGCAGGCCTTTCAAGCGGCTTTCCTGAAGGCCAGTCCGTGTCCTGTTTGACCAGTAAGGAGGGAGCATGTGGTCTGGGGCACAGACCCTGCCTGACCCTAGGGAAAAATCAGCATGAGGGTTATCCTCCCTAGGCCTCCCCCACCCAAGACTTTCCCAGCATCCCTCCGCCCCAAAGCCAAACAGTCCCCTTTATCTCAGCAAAAGGTTTTGAATGGCCACTCTGGATCTCCTGACCAAAATAACTTGGCCCTGTTCTTGCTGACTGCTAAGTACACAGCACGGCTACCTGATCTCGCCTTTCATGAAGGAGGTATCTGGTTCTGGGAGTTGCAAATGGGCAAATCTCAATTAGACAGCTCTTCGGGGCGAGATTACAGAATGGAATGCCTCTCTCCCCGGGGGGAAAGTTCTCGTCAGCCTCTTGAGGCAATAGGTCCCAGCAGCCACCGCGGACCAGCAGCTAAAAATAGCCCCAGTATAAAGCGCCAGTCCCAGAAGCGTTGGAGGAAACGGTTCGCGAGGAGAAGCAGAGACTGCGCCCAAGTGTTGCCTAGTGTTTGCCAGCACAACGTCAGACGGGATGTGTGCTGGGAAACCACCAATGCCCACCTCAGCAATTAAAGTGGACGGACTGGGTGCGATCCAAGGCCCTTTTCTAATGATGCCAGGCTTGGAGATGACCTAGAGGAATTCCTCAGGGGATGAGTGAGAGCAGTGAGGTCGTCCCTCACGCAGCACCCCGTCACGCTTCCATCTGCACGCTTTTCTCCTTTGATTTGTTCACAGACAAGGATGGAACATGGCTCAGTTCCTCACTTGATTCCGTGCCAGCTGTCCCCTCCTCACCATCCAAGACCAGGGTGCTGCCTGTTGCTCCATTCCCGCATCCTCCTGTTTTCTTTGTACTCCTGGCCTTGCACTTGACTGTTCTCCGCTGGGTCATTAGCATGGCGGCCAGCTCCCAGGTAGGGGGCCCTGCCTGTCTGGGGACTGGCCCACCAAGTGTGATCCTGAGTGAGCCGTGTGTCAGGTGTTGCCCTGCTCTCTGTATCCTCCGACTTTTCTTTCCGGAACCCTGATTCATTGGATAGTGTGCCTTCTGGGATTGGCCTCTTCCTCTTGTTATTCTCTCCTATCACTCGTCTCCCTTTGTTTTTCTCTGTGTTCCGAAATAATACTCTTTATTCTCCAGTTCTTCGATTAGGTTTTTCATCTTTGGGCATATACATTTTTTAAAAAAGATTTGATTTATTCATTTGACAGACAGAGATCACAAGTAGGCAGAGAGGCAGGCAGAGAGAGGGGGGAAGCAGGCTCCCCGCCGAGCAGAGAGCCCTACGTGGGGCTCGATCCCAGGACCCTGGGAACATGACCTGAGCCGAAGGCAGAGGCTTTAACCCACTGAGCCACCCAGGCGCCCCTGGGCATATACATTCTTTAATCCCTAATAACTCTGGACTTATTTTCTAACTGATCCTTTTCCAAAGCTTCCCACGCTACCCGATGGAGGCAGAGAGACAGAGGAGGTCAAATCAACCATCCTCCCCTCCAGGTAAGCCGGGGTGGGGTGGATCTCCAAATGCCAGAGTGAGCTAAGCTTTACCCTGATGCTGTCACCCCCCCTGCCGGAAGCATAAGCTCTCCCCCAGCTCCTCAGATGGCTTCCTGAGGAGAAGAACCTTCCATTGAGAGTCTGGACTAAATGCCACCTCCACCTGGGGGAGGCAGCTGGCTGTCGTCTAGTGCAGCTGTTCCAAGTGAGTCACTCCACTTGAACCCCACATTGTGCCTCCCACCCACTGGCTAAGACCAAGCCCTCAGTTTTTCTGAGGTCCTGGAGGGGAACATGGCCCCCACCCCCTCTGCAGCCACCTTGGATTTATTCTGGGCTATAGCTTTCTCTGTCCTCTCTCATCAGTCGGTACGCTCCTAGCTGCCTTCTCTCCTCCAGAAGTTTGTCTAAATCCCTTCTCTATTGGTGACCCTGTCTCATTTTCTTATTCTTGGGAGAATAGTCTTTTTCATACTCCTATATTGCTTTTCAGCAGGATCTCGCAAGGATCTGTGGGCAGAAAACTGTCAATAATACTTCATTGCACAAAGGGTTCGAAATAGAAATGCAATATAATGGATTTGACTGCAAGATTTTCTTTTTCGCAGGGAAATCTCATTATGCTAGTGTTTCATGAAGTATATTGTGGAAAATATTGAACTAATTTATGGGTATCATGCTAGTCCTGGGACCTAAATGTGAGACATTAGCAACAATTGCTGAGCCTGTAAGTCCTCAGTTCCACCCCTACCCACCCAAGGCGCAGGCTTACTTTGTAGCCCTAATGCCTCGGCTCAGGTAGTGAGTACAGTGGAGGGAGCACACCGGCTGAATTCATAGCCCCTGGGTGCTGGGAGGCAAATTCACGTATCTGAGTCCCAATATCTGGATTGATGACGAAGTAATAATATCTGCTCTTCCTACTTGGTTAGGCAGTTGTGAGCATCAAAAGAAAATATATGAGACAATATCGCATAAAATGTAATACACTAAGCAAATACAAGGAATTATTGTGGCGAAATTCAGTCACCATGTCACAGGAGTTAGAGCATGAAAGGGAAAGACGACTGAGCATTCTCTAAACATATCGTATGGCTGGTTACCTTGTCATCCTACATTTATAGATGGCCCCAGCCACAGGTCACAGGGGCGGCACTTGGGAAAAAAGGAGAGACACTCTAACCCCTTAAATGGCTTGTACCTAGAGTTAAATCAAGACTTTATCCTTACTTTGTGAGCGAAGACTCTGAGGTAGAGAAACAGAGACTCAGGGGTCTTTAGGTCTGCAGAGGATCATGGACATCATTTGATCTAACTTGCTTGTTAGATACATAGAAACTATGACCCAGAGACGTTAAATAATTAGCCCCCAATCATATTGATATAATGGTAGAGGCTGAGCTAGCAAGTCGGTATCTGAGGTCAACCCAACTCAACCCAACGAACATTACTGAGCCTCTAGCTCGAGTTTACCACTGTCCCTGAAGAAGGTCACAAGTACTCCGAGGGGAGAGTAACAGCAAACACTAATGAGTGGAGAGTTGATAATTACAGAATAATGGTGTTCAGGTAAGTGTTCTAGGAGTTCAGAGAAGAGCCATTGTTGATCGCTGAGATAGAAACGTTTTGGTAGTTCGTATTTTCGAAATTCTACCCCTTTACCTCAAAGGTTCCTTAGTGAGATTATAGATATCTCACACACACACACACACACATATATATAATATACACCTATGATATATATAATACACACACTTTTATTTTATATACATATATAAATGTATATACTTTTTATTTTTGTATACATAGAGAATATATATGATTTGGGGATGCTGTTACTCTTTTCTTGTTTCTTCTTTTTAGGTATCTTTGGAATACTTTAACCTATATAAGATGCAAGTGGGAGAATCTGTTGCCCATGTCAAGGGCAGTTTCTTGACCTTAAAATCTACAAGAGCAAAGGGGACCTACTAAAGGAGAGCTTTCTGTCTGAAATATATATATTTGCTGCCACCAAAGCCAGAGTGTCTCAGAGCCCATGTTCCTTTCATGGCGAGGGAGTAGAAAACACCCATTTTCCTGGCAACAATGTTTATTTACTATTGAAATATTATCCCTGTGTTTGAAAGGTTGGTGCACTATTAGTATTTTAATTTCTAAAGTTTATAGTGCAGCAAATTTGTTTGGTGACTGTTAGTAATTCTGCCCTCAGATGGAATGATTCAATCTTGGCAATTAGTGGGCACGGTCTCCCATTAGCAGGAGTAGCAAAATAATGTGGTTGAATAGCTCAGGACGCCAAGTTTATTTTGTGTTTGGGCAAATGACATTTTGTCTTGGTTTCTATTTCTTAGAAGGTCGGTTTTGTTTTTTGTTTTTGTTTTGTTTTGTTGTTTGTCTTTTTTAGAGAAGGACAGGGTATTGGAGGGGTGGAGGGATAGAGAGAATGTTAAGCAGGTTCCACGTCCAGTGCAGAGCCCAGTGTTGAGCTGCATCCCAGGACCTTGAGATCATGATCTGAGCAGGAATCAAGAGTTGGACGCTCAACCAACAGAGCCACCCAGGCGCCCCAGAAGATCTTTTTAAAAAGTCTCCCCTTTTTAAAATTTCTGTTGGAAAAGTCAATTTAACCAGAACCAGACCACGGGGCATTCAATGTTGTGAATATTGGGTGGACCTCTCTGTAGGACTCTGTCTGCAATGAGGATAGTTATTTTCAGTTGAGCAGATTAACTTTGGTGGCTCTGTATAGGGCTGTGAGCCCAGGGACTCAGAGGGGATCTGAAGGAACATAGAGAGGGATCAAAAGGCAACAAGTGACTAGCCTGCTGACATCCACGAGGCTCAAAGATGGTTTGCTGTTGAGGATATGCAGAGGCACTAGCCATGGTGTGATCTCCTATAACTGGTGATTATTTGCAAAGCTATACCCCACAGAACACCAGTCCCTTGACATACGCCACAAAAACTGGATTGTACGGCTAAGGAAATTTGAGAAACATTACCTACTACTTCCTCCTCTTACATAATTGCAGTGCACATTGGCATCTGAAAGAAGCAGAAAAATCAGTCAAGAAAACTTGAACTTGTTCAAACTAGCATTTCCCAACATTTTGGAAATAGTAATAATAACCTCCCATTCAGTGGAACTGATGTATCCTAAGCTTCCTGACTGAGGCTATTAACACAGCATATTAAAAAGTAATTTGATGACAAAGAAGAGACAGTTTTAGTCTATGTGAAATCTACAGTTTTGGGCCCTGAGATGACTTAGCCAACCCCATGTTGGCTTCTTGTTGAAGTTAGATCTGCCTATTTCTGTAACCGGTTTGATGGTTCTTGCCTGAAACTGAGGGGCTCAGACCCATGCCTGTTGGCCTCCAAAGCCCAAATCGTAAACTGTGTGTTATTCTGCTTGACATGTAAGTGCTTTTAAACTCCTCTTTGGGGGCACCTGGGTGGCTCAGTAGGTTAAGCGCTTGCCTTTGGCTCAGGTCATGATCCTGGGATCCAGCCCCGCATTGAGGAAGGGGGCCTTCCCTGCTCAGCAGGGTGCCTGCTTCTCCCTCTCCCTCTGCTGCCCCCCACTGCACCTCCTGTGCTCATACTTATGCTCTCTCTAATAAATAAAATAAAATATTTAAAAATAAATTAATTAACTACACTCCTCTCTGAAGATAATTCAATAGTTGGGGGCTCTCATCATCTCCTACACTACCCCAGAGGAGGAAGGAAGGAAGGAGGGAAGCAGGGAAGAAGCGAGGAGTTAGTTCTTGTAGAAGTGTAAGCGAGATGTAGCCACAGGAATAGTTTTGAGCATCTGTAATATTTGTTTCCTTATCACTGTCACAACTCCCCGGGAGATGTTATGCTTGGACAGAGGTTTAGGACATCATTATTTCAAAGGTGAGAAAAATGTATCTTCTCGGGCTGGGGAAAGGAGGGCAAGGGGACCGTGAACGAGGTGGTCCAGGGTTCGCCTCCAAAGATCTCCCGGTGGAACAGCCTCTAAGCTTCTCTTTGCCACCCGCATTTGCAAAGCAAACTAGCATAAGTGTAACGGGCTTATCTTTCCCGAATCTACCTTACCCTAGGGGTTGCACGCTTATTAATACAGGAGGCCTTCAGGAAGGTGCTTTTGAACAGCAAGCTCCTTTGTTCTCCTCCCTTGCCTCTGACCACTCGGGTTTTTAAATTCTCAAATTTGAATTCTCAGATTATGTACGCCTTTTGCCAATTGAGAGGAGCTCATTTTCCCTGCTGTTGCCACGGTCTGGCATGGATTCCGATGGCTAGGCCACTGTAGTGGGACTGACTGAGCATTTCAGGCTCTCTCCCCGTTCTTTGCCCACACGGCAAAGAACACCTGATCAAGGAAGTGGCTAAACTCTCCCGAGCTGTCCCCACTGCCAGCCTGAACTCTCTCCCAAGCAAGGAGGAAGGCCAGGGCCCTTGACCTGCGCTTGAGTTCTGGGAGATGGGCGGGGAAAACAGCGGGGGATGAGAATAGGGTTGAGGTGATATTGGGTGGGACACAGCAGGCGGCAAAGAAGGTGGGATTCGGAATAAGGAGGCAGAGAGTCTGGGAAGGAGATGCAAGCCAGATAGGGGGGCAAAGAGCCTGCAGAGGGGCCCTTTGAACTTGGGAGGATGGAGAATAGGCAGAGTATGAAAGTATTCTCATTCCAAGGGTTAGGCGAGGAGCAAAGGCAGCTCTAGGTTTCTGGGGGCCAGAAGCCTGTGCAATCAAGGATCCCCCCTCAACAATCAGTTACCAAATTATGAATATAAATTTGGACATGGAAGTGAATATTCATTTGCAATGAGAAAATGAATTAAATCACCAACTTAAAAAAAGCTGTCAAATACCACAAACATCAAAAATCCAGGAGAGTAACTTACTGTTTTATATATTGAGTACCTACCACACATATCCAATAGTTTTTCCCCTGCATTTTTTTTTTTTACTATGTACACTTTGATTGCTTCTCCATTTTATAACAATTTTGTAATGTCCCTTTTTATAGGCGGAGAAAGGTAATTCTCCCACTAAGACAACTGATCCACATTTGATTTTTAGAGTTGATAGGGTGCAAAAATGCAATTATTTCTAGAACTACTATGGATTGAAATACCATAAATACATGAGGTCGATTTGGGATACTTGCCCTTCAAAATGTACGGTGTGTTCATTGTTATATACACTGCATTACTAAGTATATTCCTGCCAGTGGAGAACTTCTGTTTTGACTAAGCTTTGTAAGAACTAAACCTACTGCTTGCCATTTTCCATATCTGATAACTGGGAGAACTCTCTGCGGACTAGCTCCTGGCTCTGTATATTTCAAACCTTGACCCTCTGTCCTTATGTGTGTACATCTGGTGCCTGTATTTATATTGCACTATGACCTCTGACCTTGCACCTTTAGGTCACGACCTGAGTGAGTCAGCACCATGGATGGCAAGAGTATTACCAGAAGCCAGTCCTTCAGGAGGGCTTCTAAAGTAACATAACCATCACCATAACTATACAAATGTATTCCATTATACTCAAACTAAACAGATTCTTCCATTTAACTTCCCACTTTGTGACATCCCCAAAATGCTCATGGCCACTCCAATATAATACTAAAGAAAATGTAACAGGGGCCAAGTTGCTGTGGAAAGACACACTGGTCTCAACCAATTGCCCCTTGAGTATCTTGCGCTTGCAAATTTTACCGAAACAGATGATTATGTGAATGCTATCATAGGTTTGTTTCTGAGCCTTGGAAGGAACCAGTGCAAGGGAGGAGATCAAGGATTTTGAATTTTATTAATGTCAGGAACCACCTGCTTGGGTTTGGTCAGAGGATTCGAAGCATCTTCTTTACCCAACTGGGTATTTGGACACAGATGGGTATGGATCTTTCAACAATCTTATACACAAAGGCTGGGGCAACCCAGGCTCCACACTTCCTCCGGGCATGTGGTAAGGAATAACGCCAGGCTCTGAGTTATCTCTCAGGAACAAACACCTCCTGTGTGTCAGACTTCACTACCACATGCTTCCATTTAAGGAAACCACTGTTAACAGACAGTCACTGTAACTACTTTACATGGACTCTGTTTCAAATGGCCCTTGTCAGAAGTCATCATGGGGGATACACCCAACTGGAAGTAAAAAAATCAGTTTTCAGGTGAGAGGTGAGGTCTCTGGGGACCACACTGGGGACCATATGGTCCTACGTAAAGTAACTGCTTCCGGAACAGGAATACCAGGGGATCCGATGTTAGAGGGGCTTTTGACCTTCTCTGTGTTCTTCATGCTCTTAGTCAGCAGTCAGGTTGTTTGCGGGAAACTGTGCTAGTCCTTCACCGTGTTTCTTTTGTTTCCATTGAGACAGAATTTATGAGCTTGTCTTGCCAATAATTTTACCTTGAGTAGGAAGCTCTTCAGGTGAGCTAGACAAGAGAACATTGGAGGATATTAGAGGAGAAAGGTGCCTCAGACATCATTGCACAGGGGAGGGAACTATAGTCCCTCAGTCAAATCGACATATCAGAGTTAAGGAAATTGGTATACTTTGGCAAGGGAGCCAAGATTCATCTATGGAAGTCAAGTCTACTTTGTTTCTTTACCTTCAAAGAAAACTGTGGTTTTCTTGAAATCCAGTGGAGAAGATAATTCAAGAAACCCAGGAATCATTCTGGCAACTTCTCCTCATGCCCCTTCTGCCCACCTATCCCGAAATGTCTATACTTGCCTCAACATAGTTCAAGTGATTGTTGAAATTTGTATTTGTAAGGTAATAATACCAAATGTTTATATTCACTGGGGAACCCTTACACAGGACTTCTAAGGACTAGGGTATATTGGAAATTTTGTGGATGCTATTTATTAGGAGAGAATAAGATGTGGAAGATAATAGTACCTTGATAAATACCAACCAGTAACAGACTATAATTTCAATTTTGGGACATATGAAAAATAAAATAACCTGTGTTAGAACACAGATAGAAAGGAAATATACCAAATTGTTAACAGGCGTCACATCTGCATAGTTGTCTTACCAGTGTGTTTCATTTTTTTCTCCTATAAATCCATTTTTATACTAGTTTCAATTCATAGATATTTATTAAATTAAAAAATAGATCTAGTATTTTTTAAAGAAGATAAAATTACCTTGACTTTGAATACAAATTAGATACATGTGGAGGCCTGGGTGGCTCAGTGGGTTAAGCCGCTGCCTTCGGCTCAGGTCATGATCTCAGCATCCTGGGATCGAGCCCCACATCGGGCTCTCTGCTCAGCAGGGAGCCTGCTTCCTCCTCTCTCTCTCTCTCTGCCTACCTCTCTGTCTACTTGTGATCTCTCTCTGCCAAATAAATAAATAAAATCTTTTAAAAAATTTAAATACATGTTTATCTGGCTTAGGGCTTTGATTTGGTTTTAGAAAGAGGGAACCATAGACCCAAGGGTAGGAAATAAATTCCCACAAAGATCACAGAATCGAGAAGTGGACCATCTTGCTGCCCAGAAGACCAGTGTTTTCTTGATGTCCAGTGTCATGGAGGCTGAGCCCCCTGAGTCCCTGACTCTGTGAGTGTTTCATGAAGTCATACTTGCTGTGAGTCAGTCCAGGGTGAGTCATGCTTCCCGCATCTGCAGCGGAAGGAAGGGAAGGAAGCAAGAAAAATAATAATAACTTGGTTATTATTGTATTCAATAAAGTAAATTTCAGTGTGTCAGGCCAGATGCAAAATTATAGAAACCAATCTTTGTGAAAATGTAAAATGCAGTATGCGGATCAAGTGTTTTGTTTTCTTAATTTTTAAAAAAACTGTCATTTTTGAAAAAAAAAGTTTATTCTCTGACCTCTTGAAAGTGCCTATTAAAAAGGGGCAGCTAATTCCTCTGGCAAACTTCATAGGAAACTTGACACAGAGTCTTGGGAGTTGCATTAAAAATGCAAGAGGGCATTTTACTCTCGGCCGAGAGCGGGGGTGGAGGGGCTGCGTCCTCACTGCTCCAGGTCAGCAAATGAAGAATTATTTATTTATGGAAAGTGGGCGAGGTGTCAGCAGGTTTCCGGGGAAGCAGCGTGTCCAACAATGAAGTGCGGAAACCCAGCAAATGAATCTGCCCAACCCTGATAATCTACGAGAGTTTTTCAATTTGGTTTTCATTGTCAGTGATTTTTCAAGTTATTATTTGTTTATTTGAGATAGAGCAAGAAAGAGAGCACACAAGCAAGAGGAGAAGCAGAGGGCATGAGGGAGAGGGAGAAGCAGGCTCCCCCTGAGCAGGGAGCCCGATGTGGGACTTGATCCCAAGACCCTGAGATCATGACCTGAGCTGAAGGCAGACACGCAACAGACTGAGCCACCCATGCACCTCTCAAGTTATATTTTGATTTCAAGTTGCTGATCTCCCACTTCTTTGTCTTCAAGATGATAAAATGCAGATGGTAGCTTTTACTAATTACACCATAATCCTAGGAATCACTGGATATGCGTTTTTACACCTTTAATAACTTCATGGCCCCCCAAAGACAAACTGTATGAGAGAAATAGTTAACCATTTAATGAAAGAATCAGGTTCCCCAAAACGGTCTCATCCAGGCTCATCTAAAGAAATCTAGACCCCGGATATTGACAAATAGATCTGTTCTCTGAGCGTGATGCCCAGGATCACGAAGGGTCCCTTTACGTTCTACCTGTGCCATGAAAGTTCATCACGATAATGAAAGCAAAAGAATTCAGAACCACAGCATAAAATTTCCAAATTTATGTAAATTTCTGGGGAAGCTTCCTCTTGAACACAGTGATAATGCAGGGAAAAACTGTCTTCTAGAAGCCACAGTCTCCCTGTACCTTCTCATCTCTCTTGCCTTCTCTTTGCACTTTTCTTGGAGCATTACTCTTGCAAAAGGATCCAGAGGGCACCTGGGTGGCTCAGTTGGTTAAGTGACTGCCTTTGGCTTGGTCATGATCCCGGGGTCCTGGGATGGAGCCCTACATGGGGTTCCCTGCTCATCAGGGAGTCTGCTTCTCTCTCTTCCTCCTTCTGCCACTCTCCCTGCTTGAGTGCTCTATCTCTGTCAAATAAATAAATAAAATCTTCAAAAGAAAAAAAGGGCCTGGCAAGTACAGTTATGCCAAGGCATAAATATGGCTAGTCGTGGTGATTTTTTCAGGATATTTGCTTTTTTTTTAATTGGTCAAAAAACTTAAGCCATAGCAAGGAATTCCTTTAGCATTTTGCAAAGAAAGAAGCCCTAAGTGGCATTCCAGGGATGACAACTTACTGTCCTTATGCCTGCTTTGGGATTTAGGCAACAACCAATAAAGGCATCAAGCATGATTTTGCTCCCAGTATTTTAGTCGGGCATGCCATTTCTCTCAGCTCTAATGCAAGCAGACCAAAACAGGCAATGCGTCGTCTTCTTTTTTTTTTTTTTTTAAGATTTGTTTATTTATTTGACAGAGAGAGAGACAGCAAGAGAGGGAACACAAAACACAAGCAGAGGGAGTGGGAGAGGGAGAAGCAGGCTTCCAGGTGACCAGGGAGCCTGATGAAGGGCTCGATTCCAGGACCCCAGGATCATGACCTGAGCCAAAGGCAAGCAGTTAACAACTGAGCCACCCGGGCACCTTAGCAATGTGTCTTCTTTAGCATTGCCTACCCCATTGGACCCAGCTGAGGACACGGCACATAGGAACTGAGCCATCCCCCATGAGTGAGCCACTCACTCCCGGCATGCAGTGACAATTATGATGCCCTATGCAAGTTATGTACAGACAGCCATGTGCCCACAGGAGAGGGAAGTGTCCTCAGGAGGCAAATGAAACACAGATAAAGGGTACTTCTCTCTTCCCCTCCCTCCATGACTCACGTAATTTTCTGCTGACCTTTCCTTGCTATGGATCTTAACCTCAACCTCTTCCATGGGCTACCTCCAACTTTAAAGCAACTCTCCTGTCTTTTCTTCCTAACTAGAACATGACCCGAAGACATTAGGAGTCTGCCTTATTTGATTTGGCTGCACAGAAGATAGAAAATTAGACTAATGGCTGTTCCTCCACTCCCTCAAGTCTTTCTTTTAATTCATCTTTTTAAAAAAATATATTATTTATTTATTTGACAGAGAGAGAGAGATCACAAGTAGGCAGAGAGGCAGGCAGAGAGAGAGGAGGGGGAAGCAGGCTCCCTGTTGAGCAGAGAGCCCGATGTGGGGTTCGATTCTGGGACCCTGAGATCATGACCTGAGCCGAAGGCAGAGGCTTAACCCACTGAGCCACCCAGGCGCCCCTCTCTCTTTTAATTCATCTTGATCTCATTTTCTATAGTCAAAAACATTTGAGAACATGGCAGATACGCAAATGAAGACCCTGGTTTCTTTTTATGGCCCAATCCCCTGCCTGCCCTCCGTGTGATTCTGGGCTATCTACTGCACATTCCTAATTCTCATGGTCCATGCCTT
This sequence comes from Mellivora capensis, assembly GCA_004024625.1. Taxonomy (NCBI): domain Eukaryota; kingdom Metazoa; phylum Chordata; class Mammalia; order Carnivora; family Mustelidae; genus Mellivora; species Mellivora capensis. The sequence continues at coordinate 112,550 of PISX010002572.1, read as the reverse complement.
GTAAGGCTATGGTAAGGGATAAGGGAGCCAATGTGTATAAAGCACCTCGCACAGTACCTGGCATAGAGAAAGTACTTAAGAAATGTGAGCCATCATCATCATCATCATCAATAATGCTATCACCATCATGTCCAGGAACACCAGCTAACTCTGGTGCCAAGAAGGCAGTAATCTGGTATGGTTTCTGGGTGAGCTAGTAGAGAGAGTCACAGGCTAGAAAACCCCTGTGAATTATACACTTCTCAATATATCCTTCTCTGTGTTCTCCCTGATGAAAGAGCAGGTGGTGGAGCAGAGGAGGTCTGGGTCTGAGGTCTCCACTCAAGTCTAAATTCCTCATACTGGTGGGGTGATGGAGTGACCTTGGATAAGCTCCTCACCCCACCGGTATGAGGAACTTAGACTTGCTAGCCTCATTCCCCTCAGGCTTGGACAGTTTGTGTTTCATTTATTATTTATTTACTTCCATTCTTTTTTTTTTTTTCCTTTCCATTTTCCCATTGAGAGGCCAAGGCAAAAGTGATAACAAGCAAGAAAACAGCGCCCTCTAGGGTTTTCCAGGGGCGAGCTTGGGTTTGATGATGTGCCTGAAGAAAAACACCAGCGTGAGCATCTGAGGGCTCTGAATTTCATAAGGTCTACAGTTACCCGCTCCACTTCTTAAGCCAGCCAACCTCACAATGTTGCTTCTATCTTGATGGGTTGAAATACATTTGTTTTGAAAGATTACAAAACCCCAAGGAAAGAAAACCGGCAAAAATAAAAACAAAAACAAAACCCATGAGAAAACTTGGAGGTACAGAAACCCAAGTTAAGTAAGAAATATTGAAAAAAGAAGACCAACTCAAGAGGTCAGCCATTATTTATTTCAAATATAAGTTAAACATTACTTAATGAAGAAATATAACCTTTTGATGTTTCCATCCAAAGAGTTAAGAGTGCTCAGAATATTTCAGCAAGGAAAACATTAGTATTTTATTAATGCAATAATTAAAATTTGTAAAAATGAAATTTTGAGGGGGAAGGCCATTTAAGCTTATATTTTTTGAGTTTATTATTATCCCTCCTAAAATGAGACACAAATCCATAAAAAGGAACATTGTTGTCTCCTAGACAACAGAGTCAGAAAATGTCACAAATCACCTGATCTAGTGCTCCACTGTATAGATGAAGAAGCTGATAAGCCAATGCTTTCATGTTTAATCCAGAGCTCTTGATACTTTCTGAAAGAGTACATAGACTAGTAAGAGCAATGCTAATATTCAAATAACAATAAACATGAACTCACTATGTACCAAATATTGTGCCATGTTTTACACGGAGCATCTCATTTATCCCTTGGAATAGCTCCAGAAGTTCATTACTATTGTTTTTCCCTTTTACAGACCGAGAAATGGAGGCATGGATGAGTCAGATTGTTACCCTAAAATTTATATCTTATCAGTACTTGTGGGCTTTTCACATACAAGCACAAATCTATCCCACATTCAGATTCATAGATATATACTCAGATAGATGCCACTAGGCTTTTTATGACTTCTGCATTTAGTTTTGGAACAAAAATTATTCTGGTTTTGAAAGCTCTTCCTTGAGCATAGTGGGGACAAAATGAGGCACAGAGAGTTGGGAAGAGCACTCAAGGATGGCTGGTAAATGGGTCCGAAGGAAGGGACCCATCTTGCTTGGGAATTGGTCAGTTTGGTGCCAGCTCTTTGGAGTGAAGTATAGCTTGAGGTTCCACCATAAACTTTCCCAAATTAAGACTCCATTGAGCAAGTACACATATAAGGGAAAAAAGCTGAATTCATATTGAACCTTTACAGAACTCTATCCACATGTGCCTACATTTTCTTCTATTTCCTTCTTCTAAAAGCACACAAATGCACACTTGACTACCGAAACCCATAGTTTTGTGTTGTTCTAACACAATTTTTTGGTATGCATATACCCTCATGTTTCACTTTAAATAGCTACATGATATTATTCCATTACCTTGATGTACCATGATTTGCTTAGTCATTTCCCTATTGTTGAGGCTTTGGATTGTTCCCAGTTATAAATAGCATTGCTATACCATTTCCAGACTGCTTTTAATTTGGGGGATTTTTTTTCCTGATATATATCCCCACGGGTTAAATTTCGTGTCAAAGTGTATAATATATTAAATCTTGCTATATATTGCTAGATTGCTTTCCAGGACATCTAAAAAATAAATTACAAGTCCAATAGCATTGAATTTTTAGCATTTGGTTTTTCTGATTTATCCACCAAGAAATTTTTTTTATCATTTTAAGTTGTTTTGATTACATCATCACCCCTATCTTGACATCATGACCACTCCCAGCACCATCACCTTTGCCAAGACAACCAAAAGCAACACCATTACTATCATCAACTACCTTGACCATCAATACGACGACCACCATCATCATCCACCCCCACTCTCACCTTCCAAATGCCACCACCAACACGGTCACCAACATCACAGTCACCTTCATCAACCAAACCACTACCCCATCTCTCTCATTCGTTACCATCACCATCATCAAATCCACCAACAACACCAGCACTACCACCACCTTTACTTTTATAACCGCTACTCTCACCACGATCAGCTCTTGTCACCTCCATCTTGATCCCCACCATTACCATCATCACCTTCACCACCACCACCAGCAGCCCCATCATCACTATATTCCACTGTCACTCCTGCCACATACCATTATTGGAGACATTCAGTGTGTGCCAAATACTGTACTGTTTACTTACATGAATCGTTTTGTTTTCACAATATGTAATAGCCTCCTGTTACTGACTAGGAAACTGATGTTGAGAAATTAGGACCTTTGGTCAAAGACACTGCTAAAACGTGGCAAAGCCAACCTCCACATCTGACTCCAAAGCCCATTCTCTGTACCGCTAATGCCTGCACTTACGTTAATGGATATACTGTGGTCTTTCAGAGTTTTGTTGTCTACATCTCTTTAGTTGCTACTGAGACTGAACATCTTTCCATGTGGCGATTCATTGTCGACATTTCCTTGTGTGTAAATCCTCCATTTATTTCCTATGACCTCATTTTGAATGACAGCTGAACACTGACCTTCAATAATTAGATCAGCTTAGATAAACTTCCTTTAACATTTATAACGTATACTTTTCTCACTTACATTTTGTCTTTTAAGCCCTTTGGGTTTTTTTTATGTTCTAACACCTATTTTATGTCTAATTTTATATGAGAAAATCAGAAATATTTCTTCCTTTTTTACTTGGAAAGAAGATGCTTATTTCCTTCTAGTTTCCTCTTCACATTCATCATTTTGCTTTGACCAAAAGTTATTGTAGTATATGATACGTGGTGCATATTCCACTATATTCTCTGTACTATGATTTTATTGTGCTCATGTATTCAATTATGATTATTTCTTATATATTCTATTTTTTAAAGATTTTATTGAGCAGGGGGGGAGGGGCAGAGGGAGAGGAAGAGAGAGAAGTCCAAGCAGACTTCTGCTGAATGCGTAGGCTGACGCAGGGCTCAATCCCAGGACCCTGAGATCACAATCTGAGCCAAAATTGGGATTAGGACACTTAACCAACTGAGTTGCCCAGGTGCCCCTGTATATTCTTTTTCATGTACTAAGTTCTTAAAAGAGCTTTAATCTACTTCTGAAATATGTATTCTATCTCATCATTTCTTCCTTACTTTTAACTTAATATATAGTTTTGGTAATTGTGACTTGTTTTAAAATTTAGAAAGTAAATACTCATTAATCCTTTGGAAAAAAATTGTTTTGGTATATTTTCCTGCTTGTTCTTCTGGAGAAATGTTCAAATCAGTGTTTCAGATTTTATAAAATAAACTGTGGAGACTTTAATTGTTATCATATGAAAAAAGAATTTTGTTACATTAAGATTATTTGGCTTTCCATCCATGAATAAGATTTAATTTCCCATTATTCACAGTATTACTTTTTCCTTTCAAAATTATTTCTTATTTAGAGCTAAATTATTATCTAAGCACTTAATGGTATTTTTATCACAAGAATTACCTGTATTATGAAGTAATTTTTACTGCATTATGAAGTAATTCATCCCCTAAGAGTCAGGATACAAATAATTTTATTGAATTTATCGTTTCCAACACATCAGCTTTTGCTGTAAGTGCAAAATCTAAGATAAATAGTTCAAGTATTATGACAATTTTCTCTGTCACTTGAAAAACAACATCCAAATTAGTAAAATCAATGACAGTTTCTTCAGAGTCAGAATGTTTCAGAAAGGCAGGGCTCCCAGACGAGCCAATTTGGGAGGAGAGAGTCCCTTGGCACGCGGATACCATGAATGTAAACTAACTTTGGATGAGTCCACTACGGCTGAGTTTCTTAAAAACTATCATGCGAAGTGCAATTTTTTATGCCACTAAACTTCCTTTTCTCCTTTTTCTCTCCTTTTTTATTGTCTGGGGTTCCTATGGGCTGACTTTGGCAAAGAGTAAGTCAAGACTGGGTGTAAGCTGGAAAAATTATCTCAGAGAAGGTCCTCTGAGAAGTCATCCCAATGCTGGCCTTGTTTGACCTCTTTCTCCCAAAGATAGAGCACTGCCCCCAGGCACTAATGGGAACCTGGGGTTTGAAGACCCCCCCTGGATCAGCAGCATCTCTCTGAAAGGTAGGGTCCTTAAGTCCGGAGATTAGTTTTGCAGACACAGCAGAAGCAGTTGAGTCCAACATTCATTCATTTATTCAACAAATATTACCGAACCATGCAATCCACTAACTGTAGATAAAATGTCTGTTCTCTAGTTTTTCTTTAGTCTATGAATGTAAAAGGGGGGAAAGAAAGGTTTTGGATCAGGTTTGTTCCTAGGTCCCCTTAGCTCTAAAATTAGTATGTTTGCTATCATAGAATAGGTACTTGCGAGGCTGGGTCAATGAGCTCCATCAAATTTGAAAAAAAAAATAAAACAAAACAAAAAACTAATATTAGTGAGTGAACCCTATCAGTATAATATGTCCTGGGCTTGGTCTGAAGGCCCAGGTCTCAGCCTCTAACTCTGGGGCTCACTGTCACTGGCTTAATCTTCTCAGTACAATTTGTCTTCTACCCACTCAGTGATCTGCCTTTTGGTGAATTTGCAACCAAATACCAGTCCTTCCTGTGACTCTCCAGTTGTATGTTCCCTGTGCTTTCAGTGACGCCGCAATGACCATGTTTCTAGTACACAGCCAGGATGGGCAAGAATTGCTCAGCAAAGCAAGGACTTCCTCTGATGTCCAGAGATGATCCATTCGCTGGTTTGTGCTTTGGGTAATTTCTTACTGAATACAGTCTCCATGTCCACACTCACACCTTTTTGCCCAATAACTCAACTGAAGTAATTTGTTCTTTCAAACTTGCCGACTATGTCATTCAGTGGATAAACTGTGACCAAAAGATTGTGTTTTTAATTTTTGAACCAAATTAAGTTTTTGATATCCATTTGCAAGAGAACTCCTTAACACTGTTGTGAGTAGAGGAGGAAATAATTAATAGTTGCCAACCAGAACGGCAGTCATGACCATCTTATGGAGGAAATTCCTTGACTATTCATGAGGGAAGCAAAAGAGATAAAATGTAGCATTTGCAAAAAATATTAAGAACTTTGCAAGATATACGAATATAGCATCATTATACTGTATACCTGAAAACTACATAATGTTATATGTTAATTATGTCTCAATAAAAAATTTTTTATGAATGTTAAGAGCTTAAATAAGGTTAAATGAGGTTAAATAAGAGTTGTTAAACTAAGGATGGAAAATAATTCTTTTTTTTCTTTTGGCATTTTTTCCCCTGCTTGTTCTGGATGATCTTAAAATCAGTTTTCTCAGCTTTTACAGAATATACTATGGAGACCTCAATTATTGTCTTATATGTAATTTTGGAGTAAGGAGATGGCAGAGAATTTGGAAGACAGGAATATCCAAGACTAAGACTTTCCATGTTATTTTCAAAACAAGCTATCACCACTGTTATACTGCCAAACACATAGGTTTTATAATCCACTAATAAAATACTTGATATTCTGCAAAGCCACTGAACTTGTTCAACACCCATTTATTTATCCAACAAATACTTCCTGAGCGTGATTCTAGCACTGCGTGTGCTCTGAGAACAAATGAAAAAAAGTATAAGACATTGTCCCTAACCTCAAAGACATGGCAGTGTGGTTGGGGAGACAAGATTTCCAAATGGAAAGGAAAGCTAATAATAGAACACAGCTTAAGATGAAACAACAAAGATAAAAATAAATAAATTGCCAAAAGATAGATAAGTGCCAAATGAAACAATAAAAGTGACCTGGAGTTTCAAAAGGAATAAATCACTGGTGGCTGAAAGCATCAGAAGAGACTCCCTGGCAAGGTAGGAAGGACTGGAGCGTTGGAACACATAGGGAGGACAAGGGCAAGGCCATGAGTGGGGAAGCTTTATTGCGCACGGACTCTGGCTCTGAAATGGCCACCGGGTCTGCTGGTGCCCCAGTCAAACAAACAACTCTCAGAGTAACTTGACTACATATGCAGAATGTGACTTCTGTCCAGAGGGCCAAAGCGAGAGGCTGGGGTAGGTGTGTCGTTACAAGTTGGAACTAGAGCTTTGAAACACAATTTGAAGAGATTCAGTATCCAGAGGCAAACAAATCCAAAGGACTTGGAGCCATTGACAGGGGAACTGAGGCAGTTAGGTCACTGAAAAGGAACTGAAGCATGGGACGATTGCCAGGCAGCCATTAAATAACACATTTGTGTAAACAATACATCCTGAAAAACACGGCTCTACTTGTCCTTCGTCCGAGTGCCTTTTGCTTGAAGGGAAACATTTTCTGCTTCATTAGCTCTTCTTCTTCTAATATTAGTCAAAGGCTTGAAAATTTCTGCTGTCTTTTGAGGCAAAGGTCACGGCACAAGATAAAATAGGGAAAAGGAAGTGGCTATTTGGAGCCAAGACACCTGAGTTCCGGGCCTGCTTTTGCCATTGATACTGTTAGAAATTTGATACTCATCACTTAAACTTTCTAGATGTGCATTTTTCCCCCCTGCGAGATGATGGTCATATCATCTACCTTAATTACTTTACAGGGTTATTTGGGATGGAGTAAGATGACATGGGGAAAAACGTTCAACGTGTTGAGCACCTATTTTGAATCAAGTAATTTCACATTATGTCATTGAACGCTGAAGACAATAGGTCACGTTAAGAAGTTAGTAGTTTGCTCAATACCACACATAGGTTGTGATCCAGGTCCCCCCGATTTAGTAGCCACTCTCTCCTTTAACGCCCACAAGTCAGGTTGAGCCCTGAATGCCTGTTCTGTCCTCCATCAGCTTGGGGCTGCTTTTGCTTTGAGAAGGTCTGAGACAGAAAGTTGAGAGTGCAGTCCTTGGTGTGGGATGTTAGCCTGTGTCAAGCTTGTGGGCTGCTGTCTAATGAAGGCAGAAAACAGGGGTGGGTTTTGAAGATGTGATGCAGAATGTCCAAAGCATGGGCTGTCACCACCCTTATATACTTAGACAATGTGTTATGTGTCTCAGCCAGAAGCACCCGAGTCAGGATTATTTCCCAGCTCTGGGCTTTCTGGAGGGTAGGTCTTGCCTTCCATGCATGGGATTAAGAAGGTTCTTGAACAAGCAACACTCTCAATTTTGGCTGCACATTAGAACTGGCTGAGCAGTTTACAAACAATCCCAGTGCCCAGGCTGCAGCCCAGACCAGTGCCACCAAGATCTATGGTGATGGCAGATAGGAGTGACATTTTGATGGCCCCCAAATGCAGCCAAATTCCAGAGTCATTGATTCCAAAGAACACAGGAACGGTCCCCCTAAGGGCAAATTTGAGCTTCCCATAAATTAAGATCCAGACTTTTCCAGTAACAGGGAGAAGCTACTCAGGCATTATCTCAAATGGTATCTTTGTTGGTTGGTGGTTGGTTTCTTTTCTCTTAGCAAGTGGTGAGTAAGGGTTCCAAGATCCTACCCTAAGTCTTCCTCAAACATGCCAACATCAACCTTAAAAATTCATAACCTCTTGTATTACTATAGCATTTTATGGCCATGTGTTCTGCTTATTCTTCAAACTGGCTCTTTAGATGTCATTTAAGGACTGAACGATGTTTTTTTGTTTTTTGTTTTTTTTTAACTTCATTCTTATTAAATAGTTATATTGGTGGGGATCAGTCTACTGGTTACAGGGACGGTCAGTACAGGAAGGGCAAAGTAGGAAAGACTCTTCCCAGATGGAGAGAAATCTACAGAGAAATCCATCTACGGGTAGAAATTTCATTTTACAAAGTGAGGCTAGTCTCCCGCCCTTTGGTATCTCTTCTTCCTTCTCTATTTGGGGTCCTTGGGAGCTTTCAGAACCCAAACTTAAGTATTTCCTCAGCTGCTATTGTCAAGAACAACAAGGTGGGTCTTCCTGTGTATGTAGAATAAAGGTACAAAAGCTGTGGAGAGCTGCCAGAAAGTGTCTGGCCCTCAGACTCTCCCCTCTTCTTTCCCTCTGTGTCCATGGTGATGGAGCTCGAAGGGCATGAGGATCACGAAGGAGCTTATCAAAACTGGAGCTTTCCTGTAGCCCCACCCTCAGATTCAGTTTGTGGGAAGAGCCCAGAGAGATGAATTTTTAGAAGCTTCCTCAGTGATTCTGGTTCAGACCGTTCTAGGAAACTCCTTTGGCCCCAGCCCATTTTGGAATGCTGGCCTTTGTGTTATCAACTGCTTTCTCCCTTGATGCCTTTTTAAAATGCAGATATGACTACAGCCTGAGTCACTAAGGTCCTCTCTGTAGACAGATGTGAGGACAACAGCAGCAGGAGCGTCTCAGTACGTGTTTATTGAAGGGACAAGGGGAAAGTAAGATCTACTAGTGTGAGACTTTGGGGAAAGGACGAGGGTTCTGAATCCAAGGACAGGTCTGAAGAGGAGGGAATTGGCTTCACAAAGATAAACATGGTTGACTTCACAGAGCCCCAGGGAGCTCCAAGAGGGCTGCACACAGTCTAGCTGACTTGCCTGAGCCTCTCCCTACAACTTAATTGGAAAAGACACTTTGTGTTGGGAAAAAAAAAAAAATCAGACAATGTATAAAAGTTGTAAAAAGTAAAAATTGAGATGTTCTTTCTCCTAATCCCACTATTCTGAAATAACCATTCTCTACATTTTGTTGTGTAGACTTCCAGACAATATATAATATGAAATTATATATATTTTATAAAAAATGAAATAAGTTCATGCACTTTACTATAATTTGTTTTCTTTTTCACTTAACAATACATCCTGACATATGTTCTTTTTGTGATATCCTTCATTATATGGATTCACCAAACCTACCCAATCTTTGAATGGACATTTAGTATGCTTCTAGTTTTTTCTTATTTCAAACAATGATGCAATAAACACCATTGAACATATACCCATTGTTTCCTTAAAAGTTTATTATCAGCGGGCCTGTTGAGTCTTCATATGGCCCAAATATGTGTTCAAATTTGATAGATATGTGACCTCTGAAAGGTTGTACTAATGTACACTCCCTATTCATATTGCATATTTACTCACATATTTTTCCATGAATCTTTACACATTTTTACCAATTAAATAAGTGAGAAATCTTCCACTGGTGCAATTTGTTTTGTAGCTAAGTGGTATGCTTTTTCATATATTTATTAGTCCCTGTGATCCTGTAAACTAACTGTTCATACCTTATACCTAGGAGTCAAGGCTCACTGTTGTGTTCTCACACACTGTGTTTTCCTACTTTCATTATGGCATCTGTTGATAAACAGCAAAGAGTCATGTGCTGCAGAGAGCAAATCCCACAGAGAGGGGGAGGAGCAAGAGAGTTATTTTCCATTTAATCAAGAAATCAGAACCAGCAACTTATTAAAAAGCACTGCTTACATTATTTAGCATGCAAACCTTAAGAATTGGAGCAACGGGTTATACTTAGCAAAGCACAGTGATGGGATTAAAACAAAATCCTGATAAGTTATTTACCAAGCAAATGAGTGAATATGGACAGATAGATCTAGACATAGACCACATGCCTGACTGTGTGCTGGGCACAAGGAAACACACATAAGAAACACCAGTCCCGCTTTCAAAAAGCTAGATTTGTTGGAGTTGTAGGTATGTGAAGTGATGATTACAATCCAAGAAGTGATTAATGGAGGGATGAGATGTCTTCTGTCCTTGAAGGTCTTAGTTCTAGAAGGCAACAGATTCATAAACAAATAATTTCAATGTAATAGCACAATAGTAGAGTTTTGCATAGGATGTTATAGAAGAGTGAGGAGTTTTTGTTGTTGTTTTGGGGGGGCTTGAGAGAAGGGGGGCAGAGGGGAGAGGGATAGAGAGAGAATCTTAAGCTGGCTTCACACCCCACACGGAGCCTGATGGCTCAATCTCACAACCTTGAGATCATGACCTGAGCCAAAATAAAAAACTGACTAAACCGACTGAACCCCCTGGGGCATCCCAGGACGGGGCCTCCTTTTTAAAGTGAATCACTGTGCTGTTAACTCATGTCTACCTTATGATAACCCTGAGATCTTATTTGGTCATATGGAGCATCTCTCGCCCATAACCCTCTTTAGTCTCTGCAGGTTCTAACTGTTGTAGATATAAATCTCCAGTTGCAAACATTAAAAAACCCACCTCAAGGGGCACCTGAGTGGCTGAGTCACTTAAGCCTCTGCCTTCGGCTCTGGTCATGATCCCAGGGTCCTGGGATCGAACCCCACATCCTGACCCCTGCTCCACAGGAAGCCTGCTTCTCCCTCTACCAGTCCCCCTGCTTGTGTCCCCTCTATCACTGTATTTCTCTGTCAGATAAATAAATAAAATCTTAAAAACAACAACAACAACAACAACAACAACAACAAAACCCACCTCATGACTGTTTGAGCCAAAAAGGGATTTTACTGACCATCAGGACAGGAAACTCTAGGGATATAAATTTTTAGGTACCAAGTGATCTAGTCACTCAAATAATAATCAGAACTTGGGCTCCCTTTCTCCATCTCCTAGCCCTTGTTTTCTCTCTACTGGCTTTACTTTCGATTATGTTCTGTCTTAGCGGGGACAAGACAGAGCAGGCAGCCCCGGGACCATCCTGCAGTTTCTCTGCAAGCCCAGCAGAAGGAAAATTGTCTCTTAAGCACATTTCTGACAAAAGGCCCAAATCTGAGCAAAGGCTGATCTTTTTATCACATCATAATGAGGATTCATATTCTATCTTCTAAGAGTTATAAAGGAACAGCCTTAACTAACTTTGCCACCTGTAACCCATAAATGCAGTTTTAAATACTGATTCTTTGCCAACTAGATTTTGAATGAGAATGTCACGAACTCGCACTAAGCAGCTTGCTTCACCAGTCTACTAGAAGACGTGCCTTTTTTTCATTTTAAAAGTGAACATTGATTTCAGTTGATCATGTGTCCATTTTGAACCAATCACTGTGCTCACAGGGATTCTGTGTTCCCATTGGCCCACGCCAGTCACCTGCCCACCCCTGAAAGTCCGCTGGAACCTAATGGGCTGCGAATGGAGCAGGTGTAGATTCCGAGGGTAATTCGGAGGTTCTTTAACAAAAAAGCAAATGGATTTTTGGTTGTCAATCATAACAACTCTTTGCTTTTCCTTTCAGAATTCTAATCTGTTTGGTCATTGGCATTTGCCCACTTCAACTCATTCTGCATTCTGCTCCCACCCATGGACAAGCTGACTCCCCCTCCCCAACCTTCCTTATTTTTCTCCCTCTGCCCCGCTGGGCTGGGGACCTCTGGAATACCATGCCCTTTTTTGAGTTACTAAGGGCTATCTCTGGTCAGTTGGCAAGATGGGCCTGTTGTCCAAAAGAAAATTAGATGTGTGCATAAAAGTAATATGGGTCAACATTTTTTTTTGGAATTTTGTTACACATGTGTTTATCTTGGATCCTGTCCAAGGCTTTTAAAAATATATCTGTGTAATAGTTGTATTTTAATGTGATCTTGCTGTGACTTAAGTATGAACTTTGCCATTAAGTGAGACAATTACCAGAGCAGTAAATCCTGCCAAAAATTCATGGTGCTGCAACAGAACATGACCTCAGATCACTTTGCTCTGGCCTCTTGTCTCCCATGGCTTTCCTTTCTAGGGGCTAGGTATTTGTTTCTATTTCATGTGCCACATTTTGGTGCCTGCTTCTTTTTTCAGCTCTGTCTCTGGTGTCTCTGAGGTTAAGCAGAGTGAAGGAGGGTTCCAGAATCCCCAGATCCACCCGTTCCTTATCCAAGACGAGTCATTCACTGATTCCAACTCAAGAAGCAATTTCTAAGTCCTTATCATCTTCCCAGCCTCCTCCGACTGCCTTGTCCTTCTCACACACCGGAAAGCACGGGGGTTAATAAGACAGGCTTTTGCAGTGGAGAGACCTTGGGTCAGAATACCGACTGTGTTGTTTATAACGATGCGTGTGATCTTGGGCAAGTTCCTTAACCTTCTTAAGTCTTTGCTTCCTCATTTGTAATGGGGCTGATAGCACCTGTCGTGGGGGTTATAATAGAGACAAAGCAAGCTTAAGAATGATTCAGTCCCTGGCACATGGTGGGCCCCTAGTAAATGTTAACTTTTATTATCTTACCTCTTTCCCATGTTTTACTTCAAAATTAGAATCTTTATACAAACCCCACACTCTAATGTCCATTTCACTGATGTCAGCCTTTGAGTAAAATAAGGGCCGAATCCTTAGTCGTGGAGAACCCTGGTAATAAAAGAGCTGCCTGATACTCATTAACTCATTCCAACAACAATTATTTTTTCCAGCTGTACTTGGATTATTAACAGTTTGTTTACAAGTGGGTTTTTGTTTGTTTGTTTGTTTGTTTTGTGGTGGTTGTTCACAAGTCCAAAGCAGGGAACCATTATGTTCTGAGGGTCATAGGAAAGACCCACGACACTGGATTCCTGCCCTCAAGGAGTTTTTGATCTTGTGGAAAAGATAGAAGGCAATCCATGAAGGCATAATACAGGAGCAAAGACTGCTCGTCCGCAGGAGGTAATAGGCACAGCCTGTTCTCGGAGGGTTCTAGAATGAGCATGAGCAGTATGCCCCCAAAAGACGGGTGGAGAGAATGAGTAATGAGTGAATCAGTGGGTGAGTGCCGGTTGTTGACAAGGACACCTGGCTTCAGTCCAGCGTGCTCCCAGGCCCCTCCCTGGGAGACTGTAGGCAGACGGCTGTGGGGACCAAGGTTACTGGTCAAGTTCGGCATGCACAAGGGCACGTTAGTTTATAAAGGAATAGATAGAGGTAGCAAACCACCCTAACCCTCCTCACAGCCCCACCAGTGACTTCATGTGGGTGTAATTGCTCCAGGACTCACCCCCTTGTCTCCTCCCACCTGGTCCTCCCCCAAAGATACAGTGTAACTGAGGTTTCTGCAGCTGTCATCAAAACAAAAAAGATGGGTCCCTTCAGCTTGAACCTTAAACCCTTGGGATTTTCCAAGAGATCCTTTGTAAAGAATGTCAGAAAGGGACAATCTGATTCTCATAAAAAGCCACCACCTTGGGCAAAGTGAGTGGGTTCAACTAAATATCATTAGGCATATAAAAGTTGGAGCTTGTAGCTGATGATGGGCTTATATTCTGGTTCTGGGTGAGATATTTCTTTCTTTTTTTTTTTTTTTAGATTTTATTTATTTATTTGACAGACAGAGATCACAAGTAGGCAGCGGGTGCGGGGGGGGGAGTAGGCTCCCTGCTGAGCAGAGAGCCGGATGTGGAGTTCGATCCCAGGACCCTGAGATTGTGACCTGAGCCGAAGGCAGAGGCTTTAACCCACTGAGGCACCCCGGGTGAGATATTTCTAAAAAAAAAAAAAAAAAAAAAACAAAACCCACAAAAACCCTCCCTAAAAGGATCATCATTATTTCATAATAAATGTCCATTTATCATACACACACACTCTCTCTTGGTCTAAATGTGCTTATTTTGTTTTATTTTTTTATTTCAGTGAAGGCTTGTTTTACTTTATTGACTATAATTGGGAACACTAGGTCTCATGGAACAGAGACTTGTTTTATGTATCTGAAGTCCAGGGTAAAGATAAGATCTGATACTAAGGATCTGAAACAAAGAAGGTGTGGAAAGGGGATGTACAAAAAAAAAAAAAATCTAGCAGCTTTACATTTTTTTTGAAGTGTTTAAGAATCTTGATCATTTGAAAAACTTGTTTACAGAAAATTCTCATTTTGGTATAGAGTTCTGTACATTTTAATCATGCAGGAACCTCTATAACCATCACCAAAACCAGGGTACAGAATCGTTTGATCACCTGAAAAATTCCCTCGTGCTACCCCTTTGTAGGTTCCCCTCTCCCCACCAGTCCCAACAGCTGGCAGCCACTGATGTGCTCTCCATCGCTATAATTTTGCCTTTCTAGAATGTCATATAACTGGAACCATTCGGTATGCAATCTTTTATTTTTATGTGACTCAAATTTTATTTTATTTTATTTTTAACTTTTTATTAATTTTTATTATGTTATGTTAGTCCTCATACAGTACATTATTAGTTTTTGATGTAGTATTCCAAGATTTATTGTTTGGGTATAATGCCCAGTGTTCCATGCAATACGTGCTCTTCTTAATACCCACCACCGGGCTCACCCATCCCCCATCCCCTCCCATCCAAAACCCTCAGTTTGTTTCTCAGAGTCCACAGTCTCTCATGGTTTGTCTCCCCCGCCAATTCCCCCCCCCCCCCCCCCCCCCGCTTCATTTTCCCCTTCCTTCTCCTAATGTCCTCCATGCTATTCCTCATGCTTCACCAGTAAAGCATTGAATGAACGCTGGGGTTTGGTAAAGCATTCAGCATGCTTCACCAAAAAAACCATATGATAATTGACTGTCTCTGCTTGACTTCTTTCACTCAGCATACTCCTCCAGTCACTTCGTATAGGGCAGCTGAGATTCATCCATTTTGTATGTGTTCATTCTTATTTATTGATAAGTGCTCTATCGTTGTATGGATGTACCACAATATTTTTTATCCCTTTAGCTACTGAGGGACATTTCAGTTGTTTCTCGTTTGTGTCAGTTATGAACTATGCTGCTATGAACATTCATGTCCAGGTTTTTGGGAGGACCTAAGTTTTCATTGCTCTAGGATAACACTCTGGAGATGACAAGTGTGTCTTACGGGTAGCTTATATTTGACTCTACATGGAATTACCAAATTGTTTGGTCAGAGTGATGGATAGTTCTGCATTCTCAATGACAGTGTATGGGAGGGAGTTCCCGCTGCTCTGCCTTCTTGCTACCCCATGGGGTTATCGTGTGTGTATTATTTTCACCATTCCAATGGGTATATTGTGGTATCATTTTATTTGTATTTCTCTACTCAATAATGATGTCGATCATCTTTTCATGTGCTGATTTGTCATTGGCATGTCTTCTATGGTAAAATGTTCAGATTCTTTTTGCTAATTTTTAATTGGGTTGTTTGTTTTCTTATTTTTGACGTGTAAAAATTGTTTACAAACTCTGGATACACATTCTATGTTTCCTCCCCTTCTTATTTCTGGAAGAGATTGTATAAAATTGGTATTATTTCTTTCTTAAAGATTTGGTTGAATTCATTAATGAAGACATCTGGGCTTGGAGGTTTTTTTTGGCAGGGAGAGGATTTTCAACTATGAATTTAATTTCTTTAGTGTATATAGGACTTTTCAGGTTATCTCCTCCTTCTTGAATGAGTTTTGTTAGTTTGTGTCTTCGAAGATTTGGTTCTACAGAAGTCTCCAATTTATGTGCAAAGAGTTGTCTATATCCTTCCTTTATTATCCTTTTATGGCTGTGGTAGTGCTATCCCATCTTTCATACCCATACTGATAATATATAGCTTCTCTCTTTCTCTTTTTCCAAATCCAGCTAGAAATTTATTAACTTTATCAATCCTTTACAAGAAATAGCTTTTGGTTTCATTGATTTTCTCCATTGTTTTGTCTTGTTTCAGTTTCTTTTTTTTCCCCACTTCTATTTATTTTTTTCCTCCTTGCTTTAGGTTTTGCTGGTTTCTTAAGGTACAAACTTAGATTTGAGACCTGAATTTCCTTCTAAATAGAATATTTCAATTTCAAACATAAATTTCTTTCAAGGGCTACTTTAGTTTCATCCCATAAATTTTGATACATTGTATGCTCATTTACATTCAGGTCAAAATGTTTTCTAATTATCCTTGAGACCTCTTTATTGACCAGTGAATTTCTGAAATGAATTGCTTAATTTGCAAATATCTAGAGGTTTTCCAGAAGCATTTTTTATTAATGTAATTGATTCTATTATGAGCAGAGTTTCACTCTTTGAGACATGTTTATTTTGTGACCCAGAATATGGTTTACTTTGGTGCATATTCCATATGTAGTTAAAAATAGTGTGTTTTCTGTTGTTACTTAGATGGGATAGTCTATAAAAGTTCTTTAGGCCAAATTGCTGATAGTATGGTTTAGATCTTCTATATTCGTGTTGATTTGTTGTTGTTGTTGTCTATTTGCGCCATCAATTACTAAGAGAAAATTTTCGTAGCCTCGAACTACAATTGTGATTTGACTCTTTCTACTCTCAGTTCTGTCAGCTTTGCTTCATGTATTTTGAAGCTCTGGTATTAGTTATGTATTTAGAGTTGTCATATCTTTTTTTTTTATTTTTTTGTTAATTTATTTATTTGAAAGAAAGGGAGAGAGAGAATGAGCAGAGAGAAGGCCAGAGGAGGAAAATGTGTACCATTTTATAATACATTTTGTGTTTGCTCTCTTTTTTCCCCGTCAAACCCATTAGATTATTTGAATATTCCTTCCCATTACATTTTAATTTATTTATTGCCTTTCCACTATATCTATCTGTTTAACTTTTCTAGTTGTTGCTTTCAGGGTGGTTACAACATACATATCTAAATTTTCTCAATCTTCTTAGAGTTCATAGTTGGCCACTTCAAGTTAAGTATAGAAACCTTACCATTATATAAATCCATTTACGTCTTATTGAAACCGAATGTATTGAAAACCCCACAAGACATGTTATAATTTTTGCTTTCAACAATCATACAAAAGTATGGATGTTACACAGACTTGCACGTCATCCTTTCCCTGGGGCCATGCCAATCTTCTCTGTATTGTTCCAACTTTAGTATATGTGCAGCCCCAGTGAGCACTGAAGGTGTTTTTGAAGTCCTTTGAAGGTAAATATTTACCCAAAACTTGCACCATCTTTGTGAAACTATGATTATTAGAAGTACAGTCTATGACCAAAGACGTGTTTTTCTCGGGACAAAGCCATAATTGACTCTAACCAATAATAATTTGACATTAAAGGGTATAAAATAAAGACATGTTATCCTGAACTAAAGTAGAAAGCAGATTCAAAAACTAGAAACGTGCACAAAAATGTTTTATCACCAACGCTGACTTTTTGTTTTGTTGTTTTGCAATATGAATGTTTATAATAGCAAAACTATCAGTTATCTGGAGGGATGTCTAAATGGAAGGTATTATCTAGAAATTAAAAGAGAACCGGTCCATTTTCCAATAAGCAGTAGATATCTGGAGAAGATGAAAGAGAAGCTGGGTCTGCTAGATGTGGAATTAAGGAGAGTGGAGGTCATACCAGACACTGTTTAGATCATAGCCAAGAAAATGATCACACATGTAAAACATCTTTCATCTAAAAATAAACAGCCCTCATTTTATGCATATAATTTTATTTATCTCTGCCATAGTTGCTATTGCAAATAGTGTCCAGAGTCCAGAGCAGGGAAGTGATGAATCTATGGGGCACGCAGTGAAGGTATCAGTCTCCCTCTGTGCCCTTGTCCTTCCCAGAGTATGCAGTCATTGCCTCAGAAGGTACAGCTGGGAAGGTGACTGTTTCTCTAAAGGCTTTGGTGATGTAAGCCAAAAACCAAGGAGGAGGAGAGGGCAGTGAAACCTCATCTCGACTGAGCTGTATTCTACTGTGAGGGTTGCAAACTTGGGCTTGTTGTTCAGTGAGAAGGAAGCATTTGTTCTTGGACTTTATGGGGAAACAGCCGGCCATAAAGGGTGGTCGGGATATCTTGCCATCTTCTCCACCTGCCAGATGTCCCACCAGTCAGGAAGGTTCAGTCAAAGTGCTTTCTGCTTTATGAGGCTTTGCCCTCTACCCACTCCAGCTGTGGTGAATGGTCTGCCTCCAGGCTGACTGATAGAGCTCTTGCATCTGCCCAATTCATGTGATAAGCTTCGTCTTCCTTCTGTGTGATGGTTACCCGGAAATGGATCTTAATCTCCATTTAGACCAGGACAGTGTCTTTGTTTCTTCAAAGTAACTTACCCAGTGTGCGCTAAGTTGGAAAGAGGTACTTAGTAGAGTAGTTGAGAGAACAGGCTCACTCTTTCTGTATTCAAATCCACCATTTTCTAGCTGGATGTCCAAGGACAAGTTATTGAAATACTTTAAGGCTCTGTTTCCCCACCTTGAACGCTGGGATAATAACCCTATTTGTAAAGACTCAACAAGTAAAGATGTACAGTGGTGAGCATTTTTGTCTGGTCCGTACCAAGAACTATTACCTATTTTTATTATTAAGTGATTAAATTTTTTCTTACACAGCTGTGAAATACATACTTATTTGTGAGCAAGGCAAGCCAGAGCACAAACAAGACTAGCAAAGAGAAGGCAGAGAAAACAAAGCAAAATTCACCAGATTTCAGATGCCAAAGATTTAAGTACCTATTTTTAAACGAAGTGAAAGGTGGAAATGCAAATTGGTACAACTGCTCTGGAAAACCGTCTGGCAGTGTTTATTTAAGAAGAATATTCTGATACTCTATGACTTAAAAATTCCACTTATAAGTATATACCCAACAGAGAAGTGTCTTTGTATTACCCAAGGATGCTTGATAGAATGCTCATAACAGCAGTATCTACAATAGTGGTTAACTGGAAACTATGCACATGTCCATCACCTGAAAAATGGATACATAAATGTGGCCATGAAAATGGATGATTTACAACTACACACAACAGAATCAATGAATCTCACAAATGTCATGGTGAGCAAAGGAAGCCAGACATCAAGGAGTATATACAGCCTCTACTGTAAGATTCCAGGCAAAACTAACCTTAGTTGTTACAAGTCAGGATAATGGTTACAGGGATGGAAGAGGGGGGTGTAAGGGCAGGAAAAGAAGAGAAGAGAGTAAAGGAGAAGCTTCCTAGCTAACATTTTATTTCTTCATCTTGGGCTCCATGCGTGGCTTCAGTTCATTGAACTGAGCATTTACCTGCGTTTTCCTACATGTGTATCATACTTCACTGCAAAACAGAGAACAGAAGTAAGAGTAGGAAAGCAAGGGAAGGAAAGAAAAGAACCGGGAAAGAAAAGGAGGGAAAAACAAGCCCAGAAGATGAGAAAGACACAGGTCCTGGGCTCTGGTCAGGTCTGACCACAGACACAGGTCTGACCAGTTGGGCTCAGCCCTCTACCTCACACACCAGCCCTGCCCATCCGCACCCAGGTGCCCTACTCCATTTGCCCAGCACGTGGATGGCTTGTATGGGGGGGGGGGGGGAGGTCGTTTACTTTTCTGCCCTCTCCCCAAGCTCCTCCCCACTCTGAGCACCACTAAGTCAGGAAGGGGCTTTCCTGGTGGGTAACACTGGTTTTGGAGTAACTGGGGAGTGGGGGGTGCTAAAGCATCATCAATGAAACCTAAGACCTAAAGCCATCTTTTCTCTCCTCTCTTCCTCTTCGCCTGGACTCCTTCTCCCTCCCTGTACCTTTCCCTGAAGGTCCCCCTGACCCGGTGGCAGTGGCAGCCCGACTGGGCCGTGCCTGGGGATCTGCTGGGTGGGGGTGGTGGGCGGAGCGGGGGCCAGAGCCAGGGCCAGGGCAGGGGCCGCGCAGGCAGGGTGCCCCTCCCTCCCCCCCGCCCCGCCCGGGCTGACCCCGCCCCGCGGCCTCCGGCTATTTTGGGCGCGTTGGCGGCGACGCGGGGATCGCCGACAAGCGCGGATCCTGTGACACCTCCCTGCAGCCCGGCACTTGTTGCTGGGGGACCTGCTGCCATCCCTGAACCCACCTTTCCCCCTTGCCCCCTGTCCCCTCTGGCTTCCCTCCTTTGCATGTGATCTCTCCGAACACTGAT
This sequence comes from Mellivora capensis, assembly GCA_004024625.1. Lineage (NCBI taxonomy): Eukaryota > Metazoa > Chordata > Mammalia > Carnivora > Mustelidae > Mellivora > Mellivora capensis. Next base: position 92,340 of record PISX010002572.1, on the reverse strand, counting down.
CTTTCAGACACTGCTGTTCCCGGCTTGGGAAATAGATTTGAAAATAATAAAAATAATAGTAATAAGCGCCGCTCTCAAGAAGGGCCCCGCAGAGCAGGAGCGCAGAGGGCTGGCCCGGGCGCCGCAGAGGTGGCGCCTCCTCGGCCCGGGACGCTGGCCCCGGGCGCCGAAGGCATGACGGACTCGGCGACAGCTAACGGGGACGACAGGGACCCCGAGATCGAACTCTTCGTGAAGGTAGGTTGGCATCCAGGCGCTTGCTGCACCTGTCGCTCCAGCAGTCGGGCTCCTTGCGGCGCGGGCTCACGTGCCAGCGCAGACAGAGCTGGGACACTGGACCCTCCCCAGGGAGGACATCTCGGCCCTAGCGCTCCCTTGGGTGGCCTTTCTGCAGCGGGACAGCCTCGCTTCGGGGCTCCGGGGTGTCTTGGAGTCAGGCGCAATCCGGCAGGTGGCTGCCAGTCTTCTTGTTGGCCCGCAGTTAGTCAAACCAGCTGCAGGGCAAGTGGATCAGTCCCGAGCCCTGCCCGTTGCGATTTTGGCTAGTCCTAAAGGGTATCTTGAGGTATAAGGAGGTGGCAGGCTCATGGCTGGACCCCTGAACCTTTCTTCTAAAATTAGGGGGCAGAGGGAGGTAAGGGAGGGACAGGAAGAAAAGGAAACCTTACAGATACAATTCTCTCTGGCAAAATAAAAATAACATCTCTTCAAAGGTCCTTTCTCTCTTCTGCTCAGAGCAACTTCAAAGAAAAGCAGAAGGAAACAAAGGTGTTTCTTGCTTTGTGACCCGCGAAGCAGAAAACAAACACTCCTTTCGCCCACATGACTATTACTGTCATAATCATGATTCCGCAGGGTAGTCTCAGGCAATGCTAAGGGTTTGGCAGTGGGGAAACCCAGGTGGACTTGGGGCAGAAAGGAATGAAGGAGCACAGTGAACAAACCAAGTTAAGTCGCCTTCCGTCAAAACTGCTGCACTTCATTTGCTCCCGGTAGGAGGGAAAGGGATGGATGCCGGGGAGGCAGCGTTTCCCGGGCCCGCTGGTGGTGTATTGTAAGAAAGAAACATTTGATCAGTCCTCGCTGTGACCGACACACCGCAGAAGCTGGGAAACCTGAGGCGGCAGGAGAGTTGCCTCCTGGGCGGTGCAGAAAGCCTCGCCAGGACTTGGGGGAGGGGAGTCCGCTGGCTGCCTGAGCTCCAGGACTTTTCTCAAATGGGGAAAATACCCTTTCACTGCAGTTTCCCTGAAATGCCCAGGTAACTGAGAAGGGGAGGGTCCTTGGGACCTTTCAGAGGTCTCCTGGGGTACATTTAAAAGGCATATGTATTCCCTGGAGTGGGAAAGATGTTACTTGGGGTAAATTACCCTGAATTCCAAGCTAATTAAACAGATATTGTCACAAAAAAGTGTAAGACCTACAGAAACCTTGATAACCACCTTCTGGTCTTTGGTATCTTTCGATGCCTAAAAAAATAAACCCCTAATGTTACATTTGGTAAGTGGTCTGTCCCGGTTGGCCCAGCCTACCACAAAGGTCTGTTACATTTCCTTCAGCCAGGTGTTACCTTCTTTGGGTTTATTCTTTGGGTTTGGGTTTATTTTTCAAAATTATCCATAGAAATCACATCTGTCGGGGCGCCTGGGTGGCTCAGTGGGTTAAAGCCTCTGCCTTCAGCTTAGGTCATGATCCCAGGGTTCTGGGATCCAGCCGCATCGGGCTCTCTGCTCAGCGGGGAGCCTGCTTCCTCCTGTCTCTCTGCCTGCCTCTCTGCCTACTTGTGATTGTCAAATAAATAAATATAAATCTTAGAAAAAAAAAAGAAATCACACCTGTCATTTAGTGACATTTGCTTTGCGAAGGCTATTTCTCTCCCCTCAAAGGTAACCTTTGTCTTGTTCGGTTTTTGCAACCCTTCTAGGCAGGATTACCAGGTCCTTTGGCAGACCTGGGTAATGAAAGAGGTCACGTCCTCTTGCAAGTTTGGCAGCGTTGGACCAAGGGCCAGAAATGGGGGCCCTGGACCTTGGTGTCCAGGTCTGTGGTCCAGGGAACCAGCAGGGAGAGCTTTAACAAAGCCATGAATCTCCCTGCTGTCCTTGAAGAAAGCTATTCTAGGACTTTCTCACATTTCCTGGGAGCAGGTAGTTTCATAGTGTCAAGTTCCTGAAAGCTATTTGAAACACAAATTGACTCTTAAGAGCCAAAGGAGCCCTTTGCCCCACTACTAGGCACTGAGACCCATTCTGCCTGTACCTTTGGAACCTCGTTGGCAGCTTTGAAGGTTTTCTCTATTTATATAAAAAGCTCACTGCATACCCCCCAGAGCCCCCTAAAGAATTCTAAAATGCCCGTGTTGTTGTTTTGTCTTAAACGAAAGAGATCCATGGCCTGGCAGGCCTTCATGATTAGCTCAACAACTGGATTGATTGTGGGACAAAAAGCTGATAGGAAAGCTCTTGATTTTTTCCCCCCTCTTGTTTGACATTCTGGGTTGCAGTTACCGTTTCCAGGGACTAACAAAGGCTGAAAATGTTGCGAAGCAAAGATCCCACCCAGGTTATGAATGGTTTTATTTTAGGGAAACAAGGGCCTAATCTACAGGTCCTCCCAAAGTTGGACATTTCTCTTGGCTGGGTGATTCCCATGAGAAAGGCCTTCCTGTTGAAGGCGTCTGGGGCCTGAGGCATCTTCTGCAGAGCAGGGTGGGTTGGTTTCTAGGAAGCCTCCCTGTGAGTTGAACCCCACCCAGAGTGAGATGTGTCATTTTCAACACCTCCTTCAGGGGACCTCCTCTCTACCCAGCTGGTATGCTGGGCGTGTCATTCAAAACCTGGGTCACTCAGGGAGTTTCAAGGATAAACAACTCTATCCCATATCACCTTATTATCAGCGTCTGTTAACTACTATGACTACTACTGCTGGTGCTCTTGATAATAATAATAATAATAATAAAGGCAGCATTTTAGAATTTCTGAAACACATTCAAATACCTTACCTTTTTCCCTGTTTATGAGCCTTGGTTCACTTCTGTGAAAAATGAAGGAAACAAATAAATGTGAGTCATAGGGAGTTCGTGAGAGCTCCTGCTGTCTGATGTTCAGTGAGTCACAGTTTGCCCCATGTCACAACCTAGGGAAGTAAGAAGGATGATTCTGTCCGTTCGATGGTTGAACAACACCGGTGCTCAGAAGTACACTGTAAATAACGTTCAGATCCACTCCTCAAATGTTGCTGTTTGGACTCCGAATTTCTTACTCTTCCTTTCCCAAAGACCTGTTTGTCAGGCCTTATACCTTCTTTGGCAGAATTAGGCAATTTATTGATACCTCACTAAACCATTCTAATGGCATAGAATGCTGCCCGCTGTGCTCTGCCCTCCTTCCAGGGAATTCTAGTAGTGACATTTTTAGTTTCTTCATCACCAATGAGAAAGTCTTGAGTAACTCAGCTCTGAGATAATATTTCGTGGAGGCTCCATGGATGGGACAGAGGCTTGGAGACACAGGACGTGAGTTTGGGTCTTGTCCCTGCTTCTAATTAACTCATGACTGAACACATTACTTAACTTCTGTGAGCCTCAGTAACCTCCTCTTGGAAACAAGAGGATAGTTATATGGTTATAAATAACCACAATTATATGATGGCGATCATATATTTTATGGCTCAGACGATAACATTCGGTTTGAGAGTGAAAGGGGGTGCTATGAATAATTAGGCTGGGACAGCAGGTGTCACCAAGAATTGTTCCTAGGCAAATCAGGATGTGTGGCCACCCTGATTATGGGAATACTGTCCCCACGGACATGCTGTGAGGATTCCACAGGAGCAAATAGGCGAAAGTACTTTGTAAATGAAAATTGGTATAAACACATATGAGTAAAATAACAATATGAATTCCATGGCAGATAAAACCTTTCCTGATCTGCAGGCCCCAGATTTGCCTTAGGGAACAAAAGCCTGCCTCCTTCCTCACTTGCAAGGCTATTTCAAGAATAAATAAATGGGATCATATCCAGCTTGGACTTTGATTGTAAGGGGAAGACAACAGGTTCAACAGTTGACAGTGGCAGCCAATGTGGTTTATAGAAAGAAGAAAGAGCAAGGAAGTAAAAGCAAAACAGAAAGTAATTTGGAAAAACAAATACAGGATGTGCTGAGTAGGTTAGATCAAGACATTCTGCCCATCTGTGTTGACTCCTGGACACCCAGTCCCATCCTTGGACCCAAGAAGTAGAACACCACCAAAGTTGTTGCAAATGTCTCTTGCTGCCAGGGGTGTGAATTTCAATAGAAACCAGTGGTTCTCAACTTTGGCTACATATTTAGATTGCTTGGGGGAGGTTTAAGGTTTAAGAACTCCTGATGACTGCTACTCCTTGATCAATTACAGGAAAATCCCTTGGGGTGGGGGAAGGAGACCCAGAACCAGATTTCTTACCCCCCACCCAGGTGACTCCAGGGTGCAGTTCTGGTAGAGAGTCACTGAGTCATGATCAGAGGCAAGTCTGACTGCAGGCAGTGTCTGCCATGGCTAAAATAGGTAGCCTTTCTAGAGGAATTAGTGTCCAGAATTTCTAATGGCTTCAGGGGGTCATGATCCGGAGTGTTGTTGATAACAGAGCTTGTACCCAATCTGTGCTCAGTTAACAGATGCTGACGGACTATAAAGCCCTATCCACAGGACTCCAGAACAATCCGTGCATTGGGTCGGTCTAGTCAAATAACCATCAGTTCAGCTTGGGGGAAATAAAACGGAGTCCTGCTGATTGTTGGGTGGAAATGACTAGCTGTTTTATTTATTGAGTGATCTGGAAGGCTCTGATAGTGGTGCAGAGCACATGTCAAGTCATGGTGACCCATTGTATAGTCATCTGACTTCCAGAACAGACAAGATCAAATCCTGTGGCATTCCCTCTCAGATCCCCACTGCCCGCTGGCTGCCTGGTCCCCTTGGACACCTCACCTAAACGTGCATTAGGTTTTGCTGTTCCCTTCAGTACATTAAGCAACTGTTTTTCTTTTCCTCGAGTCTGGGTTTGGGTTGGGGTCAGGAACCAATTCACAAGTTCACCTGCCCTGCCATGTCTGTGAATGTGACTTTTCCTGCATGCCTCAGGTCTGGCTGGCAGGTGCAGTGGGTCTACAGATGTTGAAGCCTGCTGTTAGCCCGCTCAGCTCCTGCCTCCCTGCCCACAGTTCTTGCTTCTCCAGCTTGCCTTTCTCCACTCGGGGCAAAGACTCCATCCATTTAGACCATCTGGCAAACACCTTCTCATCTGGATTCCTCTTCCGTTGCCGCGTGCTGGGCCCCTTTTAGTGGCGGCAGGAGGCATGGTGGGAGAGGGCCCACTTTAGGGAGCAGGCTGTGGGTTTCCAGCTGGGTGGGCTGGAACAGGCTGCCGTGGCTCTCTGTGCCAGTTTTCTTACCAGTGCTGTGCTGATGATGGTGGGACACGTTTTGAGGTGTTGGTGTGAGCACTAGAATAAGTTAAGTATGAATTTGCAGCAAAAATGTAACTTCTTCTGCAGGCCCAATATAGCCTCCTTAGGGAGAAGCCAAGACCATGAGCTGCCCTTCCTTGGTGTGTCCAAGAAGTCACAGGCTCAAGCCTGTCTGTACCTGCCTTGTTACTGGGACAGGACTAAGACCCGTGTCTGAGCGGGAGCAGTGTGTGACCGTCACCGGCTCTGATTGTCTGTGCGGAGCTGCTGCTCTGGCAGCTGGAGGCCCACAAAGGTCACTGACTGAATGATGTGGTTGGCCTGGCTGCAGGCGGGGTACAGATCCCTGGCCTGTGGTTGGGCTCTGCAAGCTCCAGGTATGTTAATTTCTCCTGTCTGTTGGTCCTTCATCCCAGGGAGCCCTCACATAGCTTTGGGGGCAGGGCCAGGAGGCCTCAAACCGCTGGGGGGCTGCATTGGCCCTGACCTTGTTATTTTGGTGGCTTCCTTCCTTTTCCTGTCACTGGGCTCTGGGCCGGGCTTCATAGGCTCTCCTGGAAGACGCCTATAACTCCAGCCCGTAGATGAGAAAGAAGGCTCTAGAGTCTACATCCTTTGGTTTCAGGAGGACCCATTCCTTCCAGCAAACTTCTAGCTCTGCATAGCCATGGTATTGTCTAGCTGGTCTATACAAACAACATAACAGACTCTCAATAGCTGGTATTTTCAAAAACTGTCTTGTGGGAAACATCCTCATTGATCTTTGTCATCAGGGCTGGAGAACTAGAAATAGTGAAGGAGCAAAGTGGGTAAGCATGGCTTTCCGGAAGATGTGGGTCAGTGATAAGAAGGTTCTCTCTACTCAGGGCATCCTAGATCTGACTCTGCTTGCATTCTGAGGGAGCAGCTCCAACTACTGGGCAATTTGTCCGCCAGCTCCCTGAGTGTAATCTACGTTGGAAACACATATATGTGGTCAAGGGGTATCTTAGTTCCGAGATGTGAAGTTCTTGAAGGATAAAGACTATAGATAGTCTATTGTCAGAAGTTAAATGAATCCTTCCTAGGAAAAAGAAATAGAGTTTTAGCTTCTAGAAGCACTCTCTTCTAACATGGGAAGGTTCTTTGAATTACATTTGGTGTAGCACTCATGGGAACAGTGGCTAGGCCAATGGCGCTCAGCTTTGAGGTGTGAAAAAGTCACTGCATAACTTCTTTACATGGGCTTGTTCATGCTTTTTCTCCAGATTTTCATATTTAGGAGGATTTGGGTAAGGCCTGGGCATCTGTTTCCTCATGAAGCCACCCCTGAGTGATTCTGGGATTCATCAAAGACTGAGAACCACTAGCCTTGAGCGTGGGTAAATAGAGCTAAACAAACAGTAGGACATCCAAAGGGCAGCATGAAATCCAGCCCTTCCTTGAAACATGCATTTCCTTGGGTGGACAAGGCTGAGGCAAGAAAGCTTCTTAGCATGAATCATCCCGAGTTGACCACAAGTAAACCAAAAAAGGGGAGGAAAGGAATGCATTGCACCTTTCTTTCATAACTTGCTTTTATTCCTTTGTAATATTGTGTGAGGACATTGGAGTGACGAGTACTTTTAGAAGGTAGGCAAGAAGGAGGTATTAGTAAGATAAAGAACGTTGAGTGTTAAGGGATTGAAAACAGTCAGCCAATCAACCAATCAACCAATTACCAACCATGTTTGTGAAGCCATCTTCTGTGGAAACTGATGAGGGGGCCTGGAGAGCAAGGAGGGAGGGTGCCCACAGCCCATGAGCTTGCAGCTAAGGATAGAGCTTCAAGCAATCATCAGTGCAGCGTGAGTGACAGGAGATGAAGCGAGGGGTGTGGGTACAGGGACCCGTATGGCCTGAAGGAGGTTTCCAAGCGTACTTTGAGGGGCGGTGGGACCTGACTTGTGCTTGGAAAAATGATTAGGATTCAGAGTGGCAACCATATCAGGTTCAGCAACAGTATGAGGTGAGGCTGTTCAGGACCCAAGGGGTAGCTAAGGTTGGCTGGAGAGAACAGCCTATGGAGAGATGCAGCTGGAAAGGAGATAGGAAAAAAAAAAAAAACCAACCCAACCCAATAATGGGAAGGGTCATGAATGGTAGGTAAATGGTTCTGGCTCCATCATAGATAAGTAGGAAACAACCAGAAGTTTCTACACAGGTGGGACCTAGATTTAGTCCCTGTTTGGAAAGGTTCATTTGCGGCATTGCATGATGGGGTGCACAGACTCATGAACTTGAAGCAAGAAGCTCCAAACTCTCAAGTCTGGCACTGCCACAGTTTTGGGTGTGTGACTGTCTTTAAAAGCAAATTTCCTCTTTGTAAAATGGGGTTAAAAGAAATCATAGAGTTTTTGCCTTGGAGAACCCTCTTAGAAGTCATTTAGTTTGAACCCCTCTTAGCAGATAAAATTCACAGTCTAACCTTTTAGGATGCATGGCTGTATGGCTTTCAGGAAGAGAAGAGAGTAAAATGTGAGCTGCCTTGTGTTTGCTGTTGCTCTCGCCGTGACCATGTCAGAAGGAAAGCCATGAGGAAGAGGTCATGAGGAGGATTCTCGAGTGTTCCTTGTGAGGTGGCTCTCATGAGCTCGAAGTAGGGCTAAAAGGAGGGATATGCTGTGGGACAGTGATGTGAGTACAAAATAGGGCACAGGCCTTGAAAGAAAAGGGTGCGGATATGTGAGGGACGCTGAAACTTAGGATTCAGTGGTATCATGGTAAACTCACCTCCCAAGAGACTGGTTTCCATATCTGGTGAGTCTCTTCCCTGATTTTACCGATACCATGGATGGGCTCGACCATGATTGTCTAAGCTGTTGTGATCGGACTGAGAGCAGATAAACTAAGCGGGCTTGAGCTTAACCTTTTTCAGGTTCATTTTAACCTGAAACTCTATGAACCTATGATAGGGCAGCGAGGGTAAGAGTAGTTGATAATGCGAATAATCTTCCGGTGTTACAAGTGTTTTGCTCGAGATGATGGCAGGTCAGTCAAGGGCAGATGTCCACCAGAGTGCTGGAAAACCCACACTCAGAATGACGGGAAGGCCAGGGCGAGGGGTGTGGGTTTGAAGTTCTGTTCAGAGCTGCAGTTGAAGGAATAAGTTCCCGGAGGAGGTGGAGGGAGCACGAAGAAGTGAGGAGATAAGGACTGTGCTCAGGAAATGCCCATTTGTGGGGGAGGATTGAGGCACAAGAGAATCTGGCAAAGCTGATGAAGACGCAGAGACTGAGGGAAATAAATGTAATGTCTTGAACGAAGGGAACTATGGGAACAATCGCTCAGAGGCAGGAGATACCAGGTGCCCCGGAAGGACTGAGTTCCGTGTGGCTGTGACAGAGTGTGAAGAGAAGCGGGAAGGTGACAAATATAAGTTGGGGTCAGATCATGAGGTACTTCTGAAGGCAGATCAAGAGATTTGGACACTTATTTACAATGTCGACGGTTGCATGCGTACCACTGGCTTGTGGGGCAATTATATTTTAAGGGAGAAGAAAGTACTTCATTTTCTGCAGCTGGTGTGCCTGCCCTTGTTGCATCTGAGGAGATCTGAAATGCGAGGTCTTCGCGGTGTGTCTCGGGCCCCCCACGGGCTGTGCGTATAGAAATTCGGTGCTGGTTACCCTACCCGCTGTATCAACCCCTACGGACCTTAAGATGGTGTTTTCCTCTTCTGATCATCGTTATTCTATGGTGAGGAGGAAAGCAACGAGTATCAGGCTGGAGAAATGACACAAAAGATGGAGGAAGAATGTATCATGAATGAAGTCCAACTGGGAACCCATTACCTAGAAGGCAGAGGAAGTAAAAACCATGTCCCAGTTACTATCGCTTAAAAATTCAGTTGGGGAGGTTGTCATGGCAACAGATATAGTTTTCCTGATTCAGCTCAAGGTTCCTCTCTCCTAAACGCACACCTCTGCTACCCAGTGCAGACAAGGAGCAGAGAGGCCCAGGGGGTGCATACAGCACGTGGGGGGGGGGCAATCTCATTGACTTTTTATTCATTTTCACATTTGGGCGCTGTAAGCATTTTGTTAGTCACATCATAAAATCCAGGATCCACAGTGTAATTGGCCTTAGAAACTAAAGGAACCGCTTGTCTGTGGTCATTGATCACACATGCCTCATGTTTTTCCTGTGGGGATAAAGAGGGCTTGACCACAGGACTCTGGGAGAGGGGAGGCAGGTGGGCAAAGTTATGTGACCTCCCCTCAGGTGGGAACTTAAGGAGCATCGCAGAGATCTGCTCTGTGTGGCAGGATATTATAAGGGACCAATAGAAACAGGAATCTCCTTTGTAAGCTGGAGTTTCCACTGCAGCATTTCATTGGTTGGGATGTGCCCACCACTGAAACCCCAGCCCATGAACTTGTTCACCTAATAGCTCAGAGCGTGTTGAGTGAATGGTTTTCCCTGCTCAGCCTCCTTCCCCCCAGGCTTGCTGCCCCCTAGGGCTGCCAGCTCCTCTGTGGGACTCTATGTTTGTCAGCACATGGGAGAGATGGGAGGTGGGGATCATCTGGGAGGTCTGCAAGGTCTGTGAAGGAAAGTGGCCAAATCATTTCCCCTGCTTTCCACAGTCCAGAACTTGGGTATCATCCAGCTGTGTTCCTAGGAAAAAGGGGAGAAGGTTGGTGAACAACGGATCACTCTCCACCATAAAAATGATTTATTTCCTTGTTTCTTACCACCACGTTACCTCATCACACCTTCCCGCTCATGACATCCTGCCTGCAGCCTGTCTCCCTTCCCTGTCTGCCAGGTTTAATGCCATTAGCTTAATATTCCTTGAATACTTTATCACACCCATTCCTCGACCTGCTCTCTCAAGTTCATTGCTTCAGCCTGATATTGAAGACACTCCAACCAGGCCAGCATGCCCTCTCCTGACCTTCTTTTCCCTGCTCCCTGAAAATGGCCCCTTAGGTGTCCTGACACTTGGTGATGCATTGGTGAGCCTCTCCCTTGATTTCATCCTCACACCCTGCCCCTTGAAGGAAGAAAGAGATTTCATCTTCATCACAGATAAGGTGCTTGCTGGGCACTGCATACTGTGTTCTTCATCACAAGAGAGGGAGAAACCCGGAGATCCTGACTCCAGAGCTGGGCAGTCCCCCCCAGAACAGGTTGCTCGGCCCTGCATGGTCCGAGGAACCATGAGGACACTTTCCAAACTCCAGCACCAACTCATGAGTCAGGATGTTCAGGGGATGGGGTCCCAGACGTCTGTAATTCACTAGTGCCCCGTGATTCTGATGCACAGTCCATTACAGGAACATGGCCTATAAATTCACGAGGTTTCCATGTGAATATCCAGAACCCAGAGAAGTGAAACTAAGGTGGGAATTTAAGGCCCCGTGATGCACCAATGTGGGAGAGAAATTTGAGGGGGGCAGTGGGTCTTCCAGCTGTTCTCAGGCCACCCCAATGAACATAGTATCTCGGTCACCTTAAATATTGGCCCATGCCTTTAGAATCTGCTCTGTGCCTTATGCAGTTGTAAAAACAGGCATGTTTCTGGCTTTTTTTTTTTCCCCAACTGCTTATCCTCATCCCCAGATCAGAAGGTGTTTGAAATAGAAGATGTTGGGGAAGAGATTGAGAAGATGGCAGGGGGCCAATGGGTGTGGGCAACAGAGGGAAACAGACTTGACTTTGAGGTAGAGAACCCCGCCCTCACTCTCCAGTCCTCTTGGGTGCACTGGCTGTCTCTGAGTTTCTGGAAATCAGGCAGTCATTTGGAAGGTGAGTAATAATAGCCGTGACTGTGTCCTAGTCTGAACACCTTGCTTACCTCGACTACGTCCTGTTCTTACTCCCAGTTTGCAGATAAGAAACCTGCCACTCAGAGAAGGCGTGACCCCTGACGGAGGCCACAGAGCTAGGACATGGTGGGACAGGCTGCAGACCCCACCCCTGAGCTTCAGGATCTATGTTCTGTTACCTCATTTCCCCCACCACCTCCCAGCTGGTGAAGACAAAGTGTACTAAACCTAGAGTAGGATATGTAAGACTTTGTTATTCCTAAATTCTCTGTGGGCCACATGAAAAATCCAAGGTCAAGTCAGAGCTCTGTAGTTAGGTAATTACCAGGTAAAGGCTTTAGAGCCACCCAAAGACCCACCTGTTCTCAACTCTCCTCTCTACTTCTCTGCCGCAGTAGCATCAACCCCTTGGTTTAAGGCATGGCCCCCAAAGTCCCTTTATATATATAGATGTTACCCGGAATGGGCTACACATGGACACTGGGTCGCCAGATGCTACATTAGCTAGGATTACTTATCAGGCCAGGCAGCAACAGGAAGAGGATCAGAAGCAAGTGTGGAGAGAGACCAGGAGTCTCTCTGTGTGCCCTGGGCACCGAGTGCTAGGGGTCTGTCGGGGTAAGGAGTGAATGGTGCCTGCTGTGTGATGTGGGGGTGGCTATGAGGGGCAGACTTTGTCCCCTTGCCAGTTTATCCAAGAGCAGGGTACCAAAGTATCTTAGGGTTCTAGGGTAAGCTTTGAAACTCATCTTTGCAAGGCTGAAGCCCTTGACTTGAAAGAAACCTCGAGTGTGTTCCAGTCAGCCCTTACTCCACTACTGAGAACCAGACTCAATCACAGATTGATGGTAGAGTCCTACAATAAAAAAATTACAATGTACACGGAAAAGAAATTAAAAAATAAATAAAAATTAAAAAAATTTAAAAAATTACAATGTTCCATGGCATTATAAAGATAAAAAAATAATTATTTGAAAGAAAATGAACCATGTTACTTGTGGAATTCAGTGACTTCCATGAGTCTTCATGGGATTCCAGGAGCTTCCAAGGAGCATGCTATGGGACATTGAGGTCCAGAGGGTTAGGCTTTTATAATGCCACACAGCAGGGTGGAGAATAGAACTATTGGCTGCGGTTCACCACGTGATAGCCCAGCCCCACTGATGCTAGGGCCTTTCTGAATCATTCTGAGACACATGACATGGTCGAAGGTGGCAAAGAACAAAATGTAACAGCATGCGAAATACAATTTTTTGAGCATCTGCTCTGCTCCACACATGGTGCTAACCGCTCTGTTTAATTCAGCATCCCTGCGGCCACAGTGCCATGGGGCAGGTGTTTTGGGAAATCTGGGGCTTGAACAGTTAACTTTTTACTTGGGGTCCCACGGAACGTGGTAGAGCTTGGATACCAACCACAATTTTCAGTGTACATTAATAAATAAAAATAACAAAATTAAAGTCAAAGTTCTTGAAATACCCTTTCCCATGTGGCAGCTGTTTATCGAGGTCGACCAGATGCCAGGCCATGGCTCTGTTAGGGAATAAGCTGCAGAAGCCAGGCACCGTTGGACCCTTGTGGAAGTTGCAGCCTGGGAATGGAGAGGGCAGGGCACGCTGGGCAGGCAGGAGGACTGTGACCCAAGGGCAAATTACAAGGCCATGGCAGCTCCAAGCAAGGGGACCGGGTATCCAGAAGGCATTAAGCCTTGTTTTACAACACATGCAGGGAAGGACTTGGGACTCGGTTCAGAGGTCGGACATGAAACAAGAGTTCCAGCCAGGCTGAGACAGAGAAGGAGGAGGATGCCATCTACCTCTTCCCCTGCTGCCAGGGAAGATTCTGGAAGGGGCAGATGATGATGGGAACCCAGGTGCTCTACCCCTATCAGAACTGCACGAGTTTCTCTTGACACCACTGAGAACAGCCGTGAAGGATGCCTGCTGACCCCTCCCCCACTTTAGGTCCCCTCAAAGGGCTATTTGCACCTTATCTCAGCCTGATGTTCTTCAGAAAGCATTTTTCTACCTGGGTGCCAAGAATTACACTATCAAGGGCGAGGCACCTTTCATTCCAGAGTGGGAGATAAATGGCCCTTGGTGGGAATGCATGGCTGGATAACACTTTGGAGGGAAGGAGGACCTCCCAATGTGTAACCAGACATCAGTCAAGGAGGGAAAAAGAGGTTTTTCAGTGCACCGAGTTGATGAAGAGTTTATGACATAAGGAAAGGAGAGTCTGCGAGGAGCTGCAAAACGCGGCCAGGGATGGAAGATAAATGTCACTCTTGTCATGGCTCTGCTGTCTGGGCTTGGTGCTAATTTACTTTAGTTGGGTCCAAGCAAATAGGAACAGTAACCAGCTGACAGTGGTTTCCTTGCAGTCAGAGGTGAAGCAGATCCTCTCCTCACGGTTGGCTGTTTCCTACAGGGGAGTCTGTGCACCCCCATCTTGATATGGCTATGCCTAGAGGTCGCAGGTATCATACATACTCTATGTTTTAACCATATGTTGAGCATGTGGTGTTGGGCATACACTGTATGCTCCAGTCGTGCTATTGCCAAATAATACATATATATCTGCATTTATCCCACATTCACTGAATACTCATTGAGTAAGAAAGCAATATAATGGAACTCACGGAACTTGGTTTTTGCTTCTGCTTTCTGGCAGCCTCTTACTTTGGACTGGTTGTTTGGGTTTCTTCATCTCTAAAACATGGGGGTTGGATGAAAGGCAAGCTGAGGTCCCTGTCAACTTGAAAATGGATCCTTCGATTTTACTGTGTACTGAGCCGTGTGCCGCTCACTGCCACATGCTGCGTCTCTGGGCGGGGCTCGGACATCTGTGCGCTGGGACAGGGGCCTTGGGATGTCACTGTGTGAAAATACAGCAATGACATCATCGCCAAACTAGTTTTGCACACCGAGGAAGACAGGTAAGCGGTTCGGTTCGGGTGGGTCTGTGAGGCCTCAGCTGCTCCAGGAGGCTGATTTCCTGAGGAAGGAGAATGTTGTCTTCTGAGGCAAAGGTTCCTAACAGCAAACTACTTCAGGCACTTTATGCCTTTGACTCCCCTGTGACCTTGACTGAGACACTTGGCCTCTCTGGGGAATTTTTCAGTTATGACATAGGTGGGACTACATTCCTAGGCCTGCTGGATCCTGGCCTCAATTCCAATTGTGTACATCCGTGGAATCCACTTATGGTCTCTGGCTGTTGTTTACTTATTTTGATTAACTTTCCCATTAGCCAATTGTATTATGCGTGTGCATGTTTGTGTGTGCGTGTGCGTGTGTGGGTGTGCGCATTAGTGTAAATGTGTGTGCATGCCTCCTTTCCTCATACTCAGGACTTTTCTCTCAGCAGTCTCAGATGCTGGGATCTGGCAGAAAATCGGTTCTTTCCAATGCCAACAAGTCTTGATAAAGGGCACTTGGACTCATTATTCATATGTTCATGTACTGGAGAATACTTTCAACCGATTTCAATACTGACATGCAGAGCGCACATTTGTCCTTCTCCCTTGTGTCCCTGCACCACGTAGGACCTGCTTCTTCACAGCAGAAGCTAGGAACTGACTTTCTGGACCAATTCCTGTTCTGCTTCAATTAGCTAGAGTGTATTCTGTGGTTTGCAACAATGAATCCCTATCAGTATTTCTTTAGAAAAAAAAAATTGCACAACAGACTCTTCTCTGAAGTCTTACAGATCCTAGGACATCAGTGATAAAACCTTAGAATGTCCTATTAGGATATTTAACACCGAGTATTTATTTTATAACTTCAGCAAATTCTTTTGGGGGTGATTTTAATAAAGTCTGTTCCAAACGTAGGTCCGAGGACGTGAAATTATCTGACTCACCAGGCCAGCCTGGGGTAGGCTGGGGTAAAGCCAATCACATGGAGGAGGTCGTTTTCCACCCTCCCCATGCCCTTTAGTGTTGCCAAAGGGCAGCCTTTTCACTGAGTGAAAACAAGTTACCATAATCCCAGAGCCTCCTTCGAGAATGAAGAATAGTAATATTAACTAACATTTATTAAATGCTTACTACATGCTTCCTAACTGCTTTACATTGCATAATAATACTACTACTAGTAGCCCTGTGGTGTAGACAAGGAAACTGAGGCACCAGGGGTTAAGTGGCTTAACCGAAGTCCCATAGCTCCCAAGTGTTCCCAGCCTACCACCTCCCCAAAGCAGTGCCCAGAGGCCAGGGCAGGCTCTGTGGTGTATGGGGGCAAGGGACAGTGTTCCCTGACCACCTTGGGGCCTCTCTACGACCTCCTCTTCTTCCCCTTCTGAATACTGTGGCAGACCAGGACGTTGTTCACCATCCATATCCCAAGTTCATACAAACGAATTAAAAAGGCACTTGATACCATGGCAGTGCGCTGTCATCGTCTTCTGAGCGAGTGAGCCAATGGATGCATGCCAAGAGCTGACATGGTCATGGCTGAGGGTCCAGAAGAACCAGCCGTGCCCTCGGTGAGCTGTGGGGTACTTCCTGTGGCACCCAACATGGTTGCCTTCTCTCGCTTGCCCAGATTCATCTGCTGCTTTCCCCTCTCACTAGATGTGGAGTTGGGTAATACAGGCCCAGTGAAATATGAGTCACTTGACTCAGTGACTGAGGAACAGCATGTCAGATGGTCACCCAAAAACCTTACTCTCAGCCTGTCCTGAAGATGGGACCCTGGTGAGGACATCTACTGAGCATGCACCCTGCTTTCCGTCAACTGCATGGAGAAGGAAGTAGACTTACGGGTCAATCCCGAGGGTGAGTGCTGAGGGCTGATTTTAAGTTTTAAGTAGGAAGGGGACTGATTTTAATTTAACATATGGAAGAACTTCCTTGCACTGAGAGTTGTCAAACAGAACAACAGATACCTTGTGAGAAGTGGTGAACTACCCATGAAGGACGTATTTATTTACTTAAGGATTTATTTATTTATTTGAGAGAGAGAGAGAGAGAGAGAACATGTGCATGAGTGTGGGGGAGGAGCAGAGGGAGAGAATATTCAAGCAGACTCTCCGCTGAGTGTGGAGCTTGATGCAAGGATGGATCCCACGATGCATGAGATAATGACCTGAGCTGAAACCAAGAGTTGGACACATAATGGACTGAGCCATCCAGATGCCATTGAGGATGTGTTCCAACAGAGGTCGGAGGACTTCCACAGGGTTTGGTGTGGAAAGAATCCATGTATTTGGAACTAGCACGTAATCTTGGGCACATAGTAGGTGTTTATTAGACAGAAGCAATTGTTAGCAAATCTGTTCTCACTCTAGCGGCCTGTTATTTTAATCTTCTTGTGGAAAGATTATTTCATGGCAGACATTAAATTGGTGGGTACCTATTACATGAATGGTTTGTTAAGGTTAGAAATGTGTTAAAATGAGGCTGTGCTTTTGCAGTGCTCGGAGGAGCAAGGGAAGGGCTCTCTCTCCAGTGTCCTGGGGTTGCTGTAGCTCACACAGGAGTTAACATGTTCAGGCATCATATCTGGTTTAAGTTACAACAAAACTAGGTCGTAAGGCATTTGAAGGCAGTTGCACTAACCTTTACTTCCACATCCCCCACGAGTCGTTGTGAGACCTAAACATTTGTCAGATCCTTGAGGAGTTTCTCAGAGATTGATTGTTTGTTTAATAAAATCTTGCCAATCCTGGTGACCAGATCCAGAAAGTGTTAAATATGCTGATGGTTCTCTTTTGTCCAAAAAGTGTTCTGTTCATTACTTTAAAATAGATACGTGAACTTTATAGTTGACAATGGCAATGGAAAAATCAGAACTTCAGGAAATTTCCTTTTATATACAATTAGACATTTTCTGCTCCTGTGGATTTTTGAAATCTCTCCCATCTCTGAAAATTGGGAAACGAGGTCCTGCCCCGTGAGCTTAAACTGGCTAGAGTTCCCCAGCTTTCTGACTGCAGGCATCTGTTTTCTATAAGGATCTCTGGACCAGAGCTGCTCTCCTGGTTGGCTGTGACAGATGGGAGCCTTTCCTGTGGGAGTTCAAAAGGCTGTGTAGTTCTCTTTCCCAGGAGTCCCTCCCCGGTGTTGCAGGGTATCCCGTGCGTGATGCAGAAGTGGAGCGCTGGGCCACTGGGTCTGGGGCTGCCAAGGCAGAGTCAGGGTTAGGGATGGGACGTACAGGCATGAGCACCCCTGATGTCACTGAAGGACAAAGGTGATCAGAATAGTCCAAGACAGGGGTGGGGGTTTGCCTCACGTCCTTTGGGACTCCTGATCCAATTTTCTCTTCTCACTGCCCTTTATCAACCTTATTCTGATCTTTGTCTTTGCTCTTGTTAATTATTTTTGCTGTGATCAGACCATGTTTTGGTTTAGAGGGATAGCAAAGCTTTTTGGGAGTAGGTAGGGTATATAAAATCCGTAACATAAAATTAAAGTCTAATTTTTAGAAAAAGTCTTGTTACACATTTGTACCGGATACCTGTATCCGACCAGGCTGTCAAGAACCATTCTTGCGCCCCATCTCAGTGACCTCCTTTGTCATCCATACTGACCCTCTGCTCGCACTTACTCCTCTGCTTACCTCTGTGATATATTCCCGACCCTCCTTAGTAGGCACCCAGGGAGTTTCAAGAATGCTAACACTTGGCCCTACTCTGGACCAATTCAATCAGAGTCCCTGGGAGTGGGATCCAAATACCCACATGTCTCAAAACACCCTTGGTGATCCTAATTTCAGCCAGACCAGGCATCACTTGTTTAACCCATCAGGTCCCTCAAAGGACTGCATGTTAGAACATTCCAGGGAGCTCCTGAAAAAGACAAGCCCCTAGACTCCACCAGGGAACCCAAGTGTGCAAAGAGAAATCTGTATTTGTTGTCGCATTAATGCCAGACTTTTCCTTTGCAGCCTCTGGCTTCTGGACACACTATTTTCTTTACTTGAAGAGTTCTTCTCTCTTTCCTTTTCCCATTCTCTTCTTAGAAACCAGCTCAGGATTTTTGCCATTTTAAAGAAAACCTTTTCTGATTGACATGAACCCTTGCCTCCCTCCCCTGGGGTCTTGTGCCCTCTGTCTCAGTTCAGAGGATATGATATGGATTTGCAATACCAGCTTTGTGTATGATTAAAATAGGTGTGATTTCAGACACACCAAGGAAAACTCGCACATTTTTCTAAATAGCATAGCGACCCCTTGGAAACTGAAATGCTTATTATTCCACTTCTGTGTGAGTGAAGCATCTGAGGTGAGATATGGGGTGGGATGGCAAGGGGGACAGGCTTGGTGAAGGTGGGGTGAGGAACACACACAGGTTTGTAGAGCTGAACATCTTTGAGCCCTTCCTGTCTGGTGAGCAGCTACGCTGCGTCAGGCTCAGGAGAGGAGATGAAGGACACGTTCCCAGTGAGCTTGCTCCCTGTGAGATAGACAGTCACTCAGCAATTTCCACACCCCCCTCGCAGAGCTGTTGGGAGGATTGAATGACTTAATGTCTGCAAAGTGCTTACAGTAGTGCCTGGCGTGTAGTAAGTGCTCTGTAGATGTTGACCGTTATTTTTTTTTAAAAGATTTTACTTATTTATTTGACAGAGAGAGAGAGAGAGAGAGAGAGAGAAAACACAAGCAGTGGGAGCAGCAGAGGGAGAGGGAGAAGCAGGCTCCCCACTGAGCAGGGAGCCTGATGTGGGGCTTCACTCCAGGCCCTGGGATCACGACCTGAGCTGAAGGCAGACGCCTAACTGACCGAGCCACCCAGGCATCCCAGATGTTAACCATTATTATTTGGCTTTGCGCATAGCTAAATGGCTCTCCTCATACTCTATAACATTAAAATTTTTTTCTTATTAAGGTATAATTGATGTACATCATTATATTATTTTTTTATTTTTAAGATTTTATTTATTTATTTGAGAAAGAGAAAGCACAGAGGGAGAGGAAGAAGCAGGCTCCCCACTGAACAGGGAGCCCAATTTGGGGCTTGATCCCAGGACCCTGAGATCATGACCTGACCGGAAGGCAGAGGCTTAATCCACTTAGCCACCCAGGTGCCCCTATTATATTATTTTCAAGGGTAAGAATAATGATTTGATATTTGCCTATATTATGAAATGATCACCACAATAAGTCTAGTTAACACCCATCAGCATACATCATTATATATATATATATATATATATATATATATATATATGTATATATATATTTCTTGTGATAAGAAATTTACGAATTACTCTCTTGCCATTTCTTATTTAAACCTTCTGGCCTTCATTTCTTCCACAAACACTTACCTTGACGTTTCATTTTATATCAACAGAGGTTCACGGAGTGCTGTCAGTATTCCATGTGGTAGGCTCAGAATTGACAAGAATAAGTCAGCGTCTGCCTCTGATCAGACTGGAGGGGGAGATAACCACGTCTGAGCATGCCCACCCCCGAGAGAGAGCAGCCAGGAGCTGGGGCCACGGCAGGCATTCAGGCATGGGGGTGCCATTTCACACTGAGGGTTGGAGGACGGCTTCTAGATGCCAGGCGTTAGAGGAGAAGCCTGGAAAAGAACAGGACTGTAATGCTAATGGGCCACACTTTATCTCTTGGCACCTAGTCCTCTACTTGGGTATCACCCAGGCTGCCATTGCATCCTTAACTCATGAAGTAGGTCCTCTTAGAATCCCCACTTTAAGGGTGGGGAAACTGAGGCTTAGAGAGGTGGTCACCACCTCTCAGTAGCTCAGAGGGAATATGGTCAGGCAGAGAGCAACGGGGAGTGGAGAAAACATTCCAGGTGGAGGGAGCAATGGAAAGTTAAGACCGAGCACGAGAGTTTAGTTAGTGGAGTGGGGGTGGGGAGGTCCAGTGACAAACCCATTTTGGCCATGTGCAGAGGAGGACTAAGAATTACACTGGAGAGGTTGATTGTCCAGATGATAATCACATGATCTGATGTTTGGCGCCCGTCGTGGTACTGGAGCAAGGTCTGGAGACTCCCACTGTGCCTGCCATCAATCCATTAACGCTGGAAGCTGGGGCATTCCAAAAGGGCCCAGGCCAGGCAGCTGGGTGTTTGCAAAGTACAAGAATTATTAACTAGTTATTAAACTAAATCAGTTGAGTTACAATTATTGTTAATTATTGTTGTTACTATCATAGCTGCTTTTGATTTTGAAACTTTTTGGGGAGCGCTGGTAGAATATATGTAATCAATACCATGACATTAAAGACCAATTTAAAAAAAATTCCTAAAAAACATATAGTTGCTCTCTTTATTTGGCTTCGAGCTACCAAAACCTAGAAGCTAGCGCACCTGATGCTCTCCTATGTGTGAGAGCAGGAGCTGCTTCCAGATGGCATTTGAAGCCTTCCTTTAAGGGGCCAGAGGCTGTCCCCCCTCTCTCACTCTTCAGTAGAAGAACCACTGACATTATTTTTGATTTTAACTTTTAGAAAGACTATTTCCACAGTGATTACTTTGTTATCCTCACAACATCATTCTGAGCTGAGTAAAACTCATATAATTATACCTTTTTTGCTTATGTGGAAAATAAGGTTCCTCCCACCGCCACCAAGATGAAAGTAAGAGATTAGCCCAACTTTACAGAGCAGGCAGCCGACTAGAGCCACAGAGCCGGTAGGCCTGGCACAGCCTCACAGACACCTGGCTGTGGCCGGCGTGGCGAGGCTCAGGGCAGGGTCCAGAGCGTTCTGTGAGAGGTCCCGCTGTGTCTAGGGAAGCTGCTTTTTCTTTCCGTCATTCCTTTGTCCAAGAGTTCAACAGATGGGGTAGAGGCAGACCCTGTCTTCCCTGCATCCGACCCTGTCTCTAGGAAATGACTTCCAGAAGCAGCCGTGTATTTGCTTCCCTTTGCTGTGTAACACTTGCTACACATGTAATGGTTTAAAACCAATGCACTTATCATCGCAGAGCTTTGTGGGTCGGGAGTCTGACATCAGCTTAGATGGGTTCTCTGCTCAAGACCTCCTCTGGAGCTGGGCGTCCTTTTCAAGCCCTCGTGGTTGTTGGCAGAAGTGGGACTGAGGCCCTGAGGCCCCTCACATTTGCCTGCCACAGGGCCCTTGACACGGGCACTTCTCATGATCGCTGCTTGCTGCTGCTGCTGCTTCTGCTTCTTCCTCTTCTTCATCCATCATCTTCTTCTTCTCCTCTTCCTCCTCCTCCTCCTCCTTCTGTTTCTTTTTAAGATTTTATTTCTCTATTTGTCAGAGAGACGGTGAGCACAAGCAGGGGGAGTAGTGGGGCAGAGGGAGAAGCAGGCTCCCCACTGAGCAGGGAGCCCGATGCAGGGTTCCATCCCTGGACCTAGGATCGTGACCTGAGCCGGAGGCAGATGCTTAACTGACTGAGCCAACCAGGCGCCCCATAGCAACTTGATTCTTTAAGGCCAGCAGGAAGTCTTTCCCATGCTTTCTCCTGATTAAGTAAGGCCCACTCAGGACAGTCTCCTTTTGATTAAATTAAAATCAACTGATTTGGGGCTGTGATTATATCTGCAAAATTCCTGCACCTTTACAATATTCTGTTGGCTGGAAACAAGTCATAGATGCCATCCACACTCAAGGGAGGGGATCATGTGAGAGCATAAATGCTAGCAGACAGGAGCCATGGTTAGTGGGGGGGTCACCTTAGAGTCTATCTGTCATAGGTAGGTTGAGCTAATTTTCCTCTACACATAATAACATTAGCCAGACCCTTCATATACGCCGTCTCCTGATATCCCCATGACTGCATGGGGAAGGAATTGATATGAGCCCATTTCACAGTAAAGGAAGCTGAGGTTTGAGACCCAGTCCCTTCCTCAGGTTCCCAGAATTCGTAGGAGCACAATATGGTCTTGAATTCAGGTGTGTCAGATATCAATCAAGAGTCTGTACCACTTAAGTGAGCTGACAGTCTTAAGTCCCCCTAGGACCCACCATATTGGGAACTAAAGTTTTACTCTGAACTTCTTGGATGCTTAATGCTTACCTACTTTATATTTCTTCCCAAGCTTAGATCAAGAGTACACCTATGAACTTGGACTTGGCATCATTGGGTTTTCTGAGGGACAAGGGGCACTGCTACTACGTAACAGGGGTTTTTGCATATATTCCTTTATAACTGTTCTGCAGTGTGATTGTCATTATCCAAATTTTTGCTACGAGGAAACTCAGGTGCAGGCTCAGGGAGGTTGTATGTGACATTGGACTTGTTACACTTGTCAGGAGTCAGATGTTAAATTCGCCATCTTTCTATCACACTTTATTCCATCTGGCACCCATGGGCCAACCCAAATCATTTTCTAAAACTAAAAGGAAACACAAATAAAAGTCAGGATGGAGGGATTTTTTTGTTCGTTTGTTTGCTTTAGGCAGGTACTTGTTTCGCTGCCTCTTTAACTTGGTGACCTGTGCTGGCATGGAAACTAGTGACTTAAACATGAATGGAAACCACTTTAAAAAATAATAGCGCAAGGCTGGTGCCGTCTACAGGGAGACAGAAAGTGAGGCTATCAGAGGAGTGCAAGGAACCTGCCTTGTTTTGCTTGATCTTCATAATCTCTTTCCTTTGTAGAAACAGAGTGCAGGGTAAAGCATATGCGTATAATTATACAGTCAAATAGTCCGGACAACTCCGTTTGCGTGTCCCTACTTTACAGACAAGGGTAAGTTTCAGGGGGAGACTTGTGTCTTGCCCAAGGTCACGTAGTGCACACAAGGAATTGCTGAGGCTACTGCACAGGCTTTACTAGAAGTCTCTCCACCTGTCCTCTTCTCTGACGAGCAACGGTGGAAGTGTGGGGATGTCACTTGCCGTAAGACAAGCTTATGGATGGGAGATCAGTTCGATCATGGGACTGCAGTTGACCCCCCAAATTTAGCCATCCACAGCTTGTTGGTAAAACTCAAACCACTAGCTCAGGGCTGGTACTTCACTGTTGTCTCCCATCCTGGAGGGCAATGTGACTTGCTTTGCAGTCTGCCCCTTGGGGGATTTTGGTACCTTTAATGGGATGCCTCCCTTTTTGAAGTTCATTTTTGGTGTACCTAAATATTTATGAAACAGAGCCAGGCAGAAAATGCTTATAAAGACCAAAATGAGCCTTTTCTATTTTCCCATTTAGATTACACTGGACTGCCTGGTTTATGTGTTTCCATGTTACCTGAGGCCATGAAAGCAGCACCCAAGGTCACGGTCACACAGTGATATTCAACACAGAAAGGTGGTGAATCTAGAAAACTACTTCCATTGATCATAATTTTAGCCTGAGGATTTTCCTCAATGCTTTTTCCAAAATTTCAGAGCAGCCCTGGACTCTTGCCAACCAAAATGATTTCTTTTTTTACAGAGGTAGTTTCGGGAGTTAGGATATTTACAGAATAATACTATCTCAATGGGATGCTGGGGCTACTTGTAGGAGAATTTGGACAGGGTTCTCCGAGGTCCCAGTGATGAGAATCAGGAAAGAGGACATTGTTCATAAGGACTGACACCTGGTAAATATCCCTGGGGACCGTGAGAGTATTCCATTAGAGCAAATCATGCTGTGTGCTTCCTCCTCCCCTCAACATTTTGATAAGAGTAAAATAGGATTCAAATGCAAGTGCAGCCTGGAAGGGTAGACCAAGTCCCACATGTCAGGACCTTCAGGCTTCAGATCAGTCTATCCATGTGGGCAGGAGATTCATGCTGCTCCCTGGGACGGGGAGAGCCTCGATCCTTGGTACTGACCCACTGTACTCATAACCAGGATCCCTTAGACTGAGATTGGCCTTCAGTTTTCTTCCCAGGACATTGTCCCCCCTGCCAGTGACTTCAGGTGTGCACCACATGTTCCTTTCTCCAGAGGAGACCACAGTTTAGTAAAAGAGAGAAAGCTTGGACATCTACACCAATAAGTATCTAACTTCAAAGGTCAGCAGAAGATAGTGCTGAATGTTGAATTTTGAGAAAGAGCCATGAGTTCTGGCCAGGGAGTTATCAAGAAAGGCTTGATAGCGTGAGACGTGATGTTAATACATGCCTGTAGGAAGCAAACACTTGCAGAACTTCCATACCAGCTCAGTTAATGGGGTCAGATGCTTGGGTTCAGTCCACAGTACCACTCATGTTGCTATTCTCAGCATCTTCCGCTGCTGCCAATGGAACGGTATCAGGTCTCCGTTCCATGAGCAGCACAGGAGCCACCCTGAATTTCAAGCGAGACACACTGCCACTGATACATAGGAGTAGTTCAAGGAAGATGACTCAGGTAAATGGTGTTCTGGTAATGTGCACAAGAAATATGGCTCCAGGCCGTCTGTCCCTGAACAAGCCCTTTTATGGTGGGCAAAGTCACAATCACTGCCTCTTTGTAATCTAAGCATTTATGATGCCATGTGTGCTTAGTCTCCTGGCTGCCATACTTGTGGATTGTAGTGGAGAATACACCCTTCCCAGGTTCTCTGCCCCATGGATGGGCAGATGGGAAATCTCAGCTCTAAAAATCAGGGAAGTCCTCACGCTTCATCAAGCTTAATAATTTCTAAGGGATTCTTGTCATTTTTGTTAAACTAAATCATATATAGAACCATGCTGTATGAAGAAAGATAGAAGGGGAGCTAATCTGATCCACCTCCCTTACCCAAAGGTGGGCCTGGGCATCTCTTAAACTCCAGGGACGATGGTTCCCAAACCTCAGATCATGCTTACCACTGACTTCTTTCTTAAGCAAAAATGTCCTCTCATCCAAATTAATACCCAGAAGGATTTTTCTTGCCAGAGGTCACATAGTTACTCATGGACCATGGTGGGACTGGAGCTGGGGGTTTTCTGACTCCAGCCAGTGCTCCTTACCCTCTGGGTGGCCTCTACCAATTACACTAAGGATTCTGACAACTCTCCGTTCCTGATACACTAAAGAACCCAGTGATACCAGAAGACAACGATGGTGTGTCAGTCAGGAACTCATTGGAAACTACTGGCAATCCTCAGAATTCGTTCTTGGAAGAGAGTTTGGGAAAAAGGCTATTTCCAAAGGTATGACCAGGGTTTAGAGGCACTGTCCGGAGAGAGTGGAGAAATATATCTGGGAGAACAACGAAGGCCCTTTAACACCCTTAGGCTCGAACCTTTACCTAAAGACAGAAGGAGTCAGTGGAAAGTGTGTGTCCTTCAGTAAAGGGATGAGGCCTACTTGAAGCAGCTCAACAAGTGTGGAACCAGGGCAGTAAGTGCCCTGATTTTACGTTCCTTCAGACCTCCTGTCTTCTGCTGGTGCCTCACTGGTCAACGGCATCCACGGCTGGTTAAGAAGTTGTCACTTCACTGTTGCGGTTCCTGGTCAAATATTGCTGTGAGAATATTGCTTTTGGTCAAATACTGCTTTTTACAGAAAGGTAACTATGGGTGGAAGTTTATGAGGAGGGCAAATATAGATATTTCCTGTTCCTTCTGTACGAAAATGGTATGGTGGCTTTTAGAGTCTTTGCTTCACATTAATATGTGAGACTAGATCCTCATGTTTCTGCTCTAGGTAGAGTGGACTGCTTTAGGATCTGCTTCCTGTGTGTCTCTATGGATCCGTCTCTCACCATGCCCTGTCCAAGTGACAACCATACTGAACAAACAGCTCAAGGCTTCCAGAGGGGCCAGATTCTCTGGGCTTCCAGTCCCTGAACATGCTGCTTTCTCTACTTTGCAAGTTCCTTTTCATCATTTTTGCCTAGACTGAGCCCTTGGAAGACTTTTCAGTCTCTTCCTCCCACCCATCCTGATTTAAGCCTCTTGGGTGTCCCTCCAACACGGTGTGCATGGCTTTGTCACTACTCCCATCCCATTGCCTTCTAAGAGCATGTTGAATGTTCTATCCCTGCCCTGGAGGCCAGTCACAAGGTCAAGGATGGCAATTGTTGACTTTACCTCCCTGCTATGGAACTGCTCAATGGATGCTTGTGGAGGGAAAGAAGGATTGCTTGCCCACCAGTCTGCTTGTCTTTGAAAACTGTATCATGGAAAACTCAATGAATTCTTCATGAGTGATTTTGATTAATAGCTCTAAACAAAAGCAAATGATTTCAATTTTTCCTTTAAAGTCCATTCTTGAATTCCATTTTGTGTGTAACCACTTCTGGTGAAGGCAACAAGCCCATGAAGCCCTCCCCGGGGGTGAGTCACAAGAGGAGGCCTCCTGGTGACAGCCAGATAGCAAATGTCTGCCTGCGGTTTCACGGTTTACAGAGTCCATGCACTACATTTTCAGCTTGGACCTCAAAACGACGCTGTAGAAATGGGCACCGTTAGCTCAAATGTCATTACCCCCCTTTTACCACAGAAGAAATTTGTGGTTCCCAAAGTCACGTGTCTTGTCCCAAAGTCATGGGACTTGTCTCATAGCCACACAGCCACTTAAACATCAGTGTGGGGCTGTGCCTTCCGACCTTCTGCCAGGTGACCTTCCCACTCTAGCACAGGCGTCTCAGGACAGCACGGGCAACATGAAAAAACGTTGGCATCTTCTAGCTGAAGATAGTAGATCACAGACCAGGTGGCCCTGGAAAGTACTTAAGAGTTAATACTGTTCAGCCCTCTCATCTGGAACACAGGGAGCCAGTGTACTGACGGTTCCTCAGTCTTTTTTTTTTTTTTTTTTCTTATGTCAAGTATCTTGTTAAATGTTAGGGGCTGGGAAATTCAATCTTTGTACTGGTTTCTCCTTTCCTTTCCTGTCCCAGTAGGTGCTTTTCCACACTTTCTTAGAATATATTCTCCAAAGACCCACGTTCGGTTAATCTCTGTGAGTTATTCATTAAAAAAAAAGACAATTTTTTGAGGGTCTGTTTTGTGCTAGGCATTATTCTAGGTGCTGGAGTATAGCACTGAGGAAAGTAGACATGATCCCTGCCTTCACAAGGTTTATATTCCAGTGCATGAGATAGAAATAAAGAAATAGGGAGATAAAGAAATAAGTAATATAATTTCAGATTATACATATTGTTATTAAGGAAATAGATCAGGTGCTAATTTAGATGGAAGAGGGGAATAAAAGACCTATCTATTTTAGAAAGGCTCTGTATTTTAGCCGGTAAGTAGGTACTGAGGAATATTTGATGAGTGAATGTAAGTGTGCATAAGTTAAAATGAATGAGTGAATGAATGAATGAATGAATGGTGATTTTTCCTCTTTTTTTTTTAACCAGATACTCCCCCCTCCCCCAACCTACCCTGACCTACCTACTGCTCCTTTGTACCAACTGGTCCATACCTAACTCCATGTGACTCTTCATCCTCCCTCCTCCCGATATACCTGCTACTCCCCGAGGTCAGCCTGACATAGGGGAGCAGTGTAGGCCGGAGCCGGCTCTGCAGAATGCCCCCCTCACTGTTTCGGCAGGTGGTGAGGACACCGGCCCACGACAGCATATGGTGTCAAGCACTCTGCTTCCTGTGTTGATTTCACTCACCCAGCCACACTGAGGAGTGCAGGGACATTACTTTCCATGGCACTTCGCTGGCTCTGTGCATGATTGAACACACCCCTTCCCAGAAGGGAGCCTAGCAAAGCCCTATGGAGCCGTCCACCCCCACTCTTCTCTTCCTGCACTGCCACATCGACTTCCGATACGGTGGGATAAGCCTGTGAAGAAGCAGCCCCCGGGTGGATGTCTGAGGATCTAACGGATTTTGGGGGAAATACCAGCTCTGGGTATATGCCACGGGAGTGCTCAGCTCCCGTTTTGTGACTGCTTCATAGTCCATTTCCCTGACTTGTCTGCTTTTCCCTGAGCAGCCCATAAAATCAGGCAAGCAGCCTCAGTAACTCACCTTGCCCTTGACTCATTGTGCACCTTTTACCAAGGGTTAGTCCATTTCCAGATTATGGTTGTCCTTTTTGGTTCTCACACACTCCAGCTGCATGTCATTTAGAGGGACGCCCGCTCCAGAGGGAAAGGTCAGTCAGTACTAAAAGCTAATCATTGACTTCTTAAATGTCTCTTATTAAAACCACTCACCTAGGCAATCATGCAATAGGAGAAAAACAGAGATGTCACCTTTATCTCTGTGTGCAAAATCTCTCGTGAGCTGCAGAATATGTATATATAGATTTATCTATCTATATATAGTCTATGAATATATATATAGATGTACAGACTCCTCCACCAAAAGAACTGGAAGAGCCTTCCAGATGAACTAGCTCAACTCATAAGGAAGCTGAGCCTCAGGGAGAGGCAGGAGGGGCTTAACCCAAGTCTCCCCAACTGACAGGGAGTGGCCGGGACCAGAACAAAAGCCCCTGTGTGGTCTGTGGTCCAGTGGTTCCTTCACCGTTTCTCTGCTGGTTCCACAGCCACCTCTCTTGACATCAAAACTTTCCCCTCAAAGTCAGATCCCCTCATATTTCTCCTCTCTCACGTCCGCTTTGCCTTTCCCAGTGTCCTGAGATCATAGCCTCGGAGGTACCCTGGACTGCTCCCCATGTTCAATCAGGTTCTGCATCTTTCTGCGGAATGGTCCCCCTGGCAGACGCTCACCAAAGCTGGATGGCGATGGGGAAGGGGTGGTGCTCCCCACGTTGGCCCGACGGCCGCAGAGGCCGCAGTCAGGGGAAGCCCTCACAGATTAGGCAGAGTCTTGGCTGCTCATACCAAAGGGACACCATGTACATTGGGGTCTTTGGCAAATGGTGAGTCAGGTCTGCCCCCTGCTTCAGCTTCTCCCTAGTTATAAATCGTGAGCCTTTGAGAAGCAATGTCCATTTTTTTAGGTTTTAGAAGCTGCATTATTTCATTCGTTAGATTAAATATTGAACTTATATGTGGGCCCCTAACAAGTCTCTAAAAAGTTCAGAGCGTTCAGAAATTTCAGAAATTACATAGCCCTGGGAGTTTCTACTTGTCTAATAAGTAAAAGCATTTAATAGGAATTGCAGTAAAATACAGCGTGAAAGTGAGGACTCTGGACCAGGGATGAGAGTCAACATAAGCCATTGCGAGTGTGCCTCAGATATGATTTTGAGCTTCACGGAAGGCCAGGGGGAGAGAGAGAAAACACAATTAGTTCTAGAATCCTCTTTTTAAGAATGGAAGAGGAAGGAAATAAAATCCCTGCACTGAATTACTTTGAAAAATAATGTTATTTGTTTTCTATTTATGAAAGTATTTCATGCTCTTTGTCGGAAGTTCGGAACAGATACGTATGAAGAATACCAAGCATACCCATTTCCCAAATATAACTTCTGGTAGCATTTTGGGATCTTTCTTTCCAGTTTTTTGTTTGTTTTTTAACATTGGGATCATATAACCTATGCATTTTGCAGTGTGTTCTATTCCCAACATGTTATCACTAGCATTTACTTCTTCTTCTTCTTTTTTTTTACTTGAGAGAGAGAGAGAGAGAGCATGAGGGAGAGAGAGGAAGAGGGAGGAGCAGACTCCCCGTTGAGTGGAAGTCAGCTGCCTAACCGACTGAACCATCCGGGTTCCCCCTCACTAGCATTTACTCTTAAGATTAAGTAATACTTTTACATGTGTCCCTGGGTTCTAAGATATTTTCTCACATGGTGCTTTGTGGGGAGTGTATAGGGAGCACTGAGAAATAGAAGGACCAATGTCTTCAAAATAATTTTTTTTTTATAGCAAATGCAGTAGAAAACTTTGTATGATGATTTTTTTCTAGTGACCATTGGTGAATCCTGAGGCCAGGACACTAACAAGTAATTTAGTGAGGTGATTTTCACAGATACTAATCTTAATCAGTGGGAGTATTTCACACTTGGAAGCCCAAAATGATGGAAGACAAAGTGAAAGGCCAAAGAGTAGAGAGAGTGTGCCTGTGGCCCTTAGTGGAGCCTCCTTCATGTCAATTTCCAGAGATGGGCTCTGGATTCAAAGCTGCTTCAAGGCATTGAGGAAGATCTATTTAGGTACTTGGGTCTTTAGGACAATAAGTAAAATACTTAAGTGATCTGGGAAAGAATGCAACTTGTTTAGAAAATCTCTCTTCCATTCAAAGGGTCACTTTGGGCTGGAGAAAGGGAGGGTATGTCCCTTCCCCTGACTCTCAAGTTTGGTTTCCAGTCAGTACACATAATACTTTACCTTTGTCCCTGGTCCACACAGCACTGTGAGGCATGAAGGGAATGTTCTATCCTAATTTTATGAATAAGGAAACCAAGGCTCAGAGGAAGTGAATGACTCATCCAAGGACATTTTCCATTGAAGAATGGAACCAGGGCTAGAATATGAGCAGTCTAGCCAGACACGGGGTTTATCCCATTCTGCTGTGTGTTTTCTGCAGACCCTAGTGCTTGGCTCTATTGGAAGGCTGACCCACACCACTGTCAAAATTATTCTCTATCCCAGGCATCTGGTACAGAGTTTCTTAAAGTGTGGCTGCTAGACCAGAATCACCACCTGTGAACTTGTTAGAAATACAAGTTCTTGGGCTCTATGTAGACCTGTCATGTTTGAACAAGTCTTCCAGATGGCTCTGAGGCATGCTAAAGTTTCAGAACCACTGTTCTAGACGTTTGCAATAAATACTGTCGAATGAATATTTCCTAGAAATCCCACAGACTTTCATCGACCTATCTGAGACGTTCAAGAACTCCCATTTATATTTTTATTTGAAATATTCCAGTGACTTCTCAGGACTACTCCTTATTAACCAATCCCCAGTCAGAAAGGAGTAATTTATCCCACCATGACAAGGAGGCCCAATATGGTGTTCTATACATGGAAAACAGAAAAGAAGTCACCAGAGATGGAAACAGTAGCCCAGACATAAGATCATAATGTAAAGAATGTTAATTGAGCTCTCATTTCGTACCACAGGCAACCCTTAAGTACTGTCTTATTTAATCCTCACCACGGCCAGAGGACGTTATTTGTACCACATTGCATCCCCACTTTACAGATGAGCAAAACCAAGGCCAGGGAGCTTGCCCAAGATTACAAAGTAGGTGAGACAGCCTGGTAAGATTCTGAAGCCCAGGGGCTTACCTGCTTTTGTATTTTGCTTCCTATTCTGTGCATCTTCCAGAGGGGAGCGTGAGCATCGAGCAAGCCACAGGGAAAATGTTGAGTGGAGACGTGGTGGATGTCCCTTGTCCCTAGAACAGCACTTAGTACATTGTTGATGCCTAACACTGGTGAAGTGAATGATGAAATGAACCATCCACAAAGTAATTCTAATAGGAGTATGGAAAAGTCTTGCCAGGGAGGGTGGGATCTGAGTTGACATTGGAAAACAGAGATATAGGGAAAAGGCAATCCAGAAGAGAGGAAGGGTACAACATATAAATGCAGCAAATGGAGCTCCAGCAGAGGTAGTGGGCAAGATGTTGCCTTGGAGGCATGGGGAGGATTAGGAGGGGGTCCTGACAGGGAACTACTGGTAAAGCAGGAAAGAGAGGGTGGGAGGTTTGAGGGCAGCCCAAGGAGGTTGGAGTTTATTGTTACTGGTGAAAGGTTGTTGGAGGGTTCTCAGGATGTGCTCAAAAGAATAGTTTAGAATGTTCTAGAATATCTGTTCATTGGTTTTAATTTTACATATGATAGAGGAAAGTTGTCTGGACTGTAGATCTGAGGGAGTTTACTGGGATGACAACAAGAAAATCATCTTTCCCCATTTAGATTCATTACCATTTATATGCAGTCATAGTGACTACAATATACCCATCACTAAAGCTTGCAGTGGTTTTGATAAAAATGAGGTTATATAGTTTACTGTAAGAAGCCTGGTGTACTGTCCTAGCAAAGAGGGAGGCAAAATCCAAAAGACCATGGGGCCAAAAACAAAGACTGAAGAAGTTGCTGTGATCTGTTATTCCAGGATAGAATGAAAGCAATTAGCCAATCTATTTATTTAAAATAAATATTTATCACAAATATTTATTATAAGTCTTCATAGAGCTTCAACAGGGTTTCTTTGCAAAAGACAAAGCCGTAAAAGGAAGCAATTTCCTCTTTTGATATGTGGGTCGGTGTGTTTGACCTACAGGGCCATTCAACAGCGAAAAGTTAGGCAAATAGGGCAAAAACGATATGCGCCTTGCAGACACACAGTGCACGGGACATCTGTCCGGAGAGAGAATCAACAGTACCCCTTTATTATTGCTGTTATTTTCCTGACTAGCTGCCTGTTACCTGTTCTAGTTATTTTAGGAAAACTCATAGGTCTGAGCCATTACAATGTCCATCCCCCATTTCAACAGAGTCTGGAGTGATTGTTAATACTGAGAACGACTGGATTCGATCCCATGAAGGATACCGTTGTAGTGTTTTTAAATAAAAAAGGGATCATGTACCCCTTCCAGAATAATACATAAGAATCCAGCAACTCACTCTTTTAAAATAGATGTATACTATTTCATAATCTGACCACATTATTCTGAAAACGATCAGTCCGCTATTGGTAGACATGTTTGCAGTATTTTGCTTTTGAGTATCAAACATTAGTGATTATGAAAGGACAATTTAGCTACAGAGTTTAGTTCACTTTATACATATTGGCATGTTGGTTGGCAAAGAAACCTTTTCTCTGCATTATATGGGCTGAAACATTAAGCCAGATAATGTTTCTGTTTGTTTAAGAGTTAGCCGCAACATACTGACTTTCTTATATTCTTACTTTTTTTTTAAAGATTAATTTATTTATTTGAGAGAGAGAAAGAGAGTGGGAGGTAGGAAGGGGCAGAGGGAGAGAGAGAAACTCAAGCAGACTCTGCGCTGAGCGCAGAGCCCAATGAAGGGCTTGATCTCATGAACCATAGATCAGACCTGAGCCAAAACCACCAGTTGGAATCGTTATCCAATGGCGCCACCCAGGCCTTTGTATTTTTGCAACTTCCTATGCAAGTTTTCTATGCACTTTGGATTGCAGGAAGGTAGCCTGCCAAGCCAGAGAATTGCACCATGATGGGCGCTGTGAGTGTGCAACATGGAGCTTTCTGGAAGCCCCATTCATTGACCACAATATGTCAGGTTCCCACAACTTAACCTCTCAAGCAAGGGTCCAACACCCGACTGGTTCCACTGGCAAAGTGGCAGGTGACTTCAGGGGGAGAGGAAGGGGCCTGCACAGGATGGCTCTGTTTGGTGATTCTAAGCTCTGCAGGCTCCCCATGGACAAGCCACATCATGGAATTTCAATAAATAATGTAACCCTGGCTCCGGTTTCAGCCTCTTGGTGTTCACTTTCAGCACCAGGCTGCCATTGTTATTTGCAAGCACGCCCCTCCTCTGCACGAGGTATGGAAATTTGGCTGAGATTCACTGACATTTTGAGAACATGGGAGGGCCGGATTACTGTGTGCCCGCGTAGAGATTTTTTTTTTTTTTCTAAATAGGAGCAATGTGAAATCCAGATGTGCAAGGATGTACTTTTTTCAATAAAAAAGAAAAGCTGGTTATCAGTGACCGAGTGTGTTTGCCTTGTTGCCTTTTGAAGCCTTCGTCTTCAAAAGGTGCTGAATACCAGCCTTCTCAAATACCAACAGGGATAAATCACCTAGAGAGCTTGTTAAAAATGCAGACTGTGATTCAGGAGGTCTGGGCTAGGGCCTGAGGATCTCCATTTCCTCCAAGAATCTGCATTCCTGAGGAATGCTGATATGGTTGGGCTGCGGACCTTCTTTGAGTAGCAAGGCGATAGATAATTAGAATTTGCTCCTATCAAGAAAATTGTTTCTCTTAGGGCCATTGCTGGGAATTCTCGGGGAGATCTAAAATACTTTTTTCTCTTTTTAAAGATTTATTTATTAGTGGGGGAGGGGCATAAGAAGAGAGAGAATCTTGGACAGATTCCGTGCCAATCACGCAGCCCCACACAGCGCTGGATCTCATGACCCTGAGATCATGCAAGAGTCAGATGCCCAACCAGCCAAGCCACGCAGGCGCCCTGGAGAGAGAAAACACTCTTGATGGGACTTGATTGAAGAATGGGCTTCTGTTCATTTTCCTAAGACGTAGTAGTCTAGTTATAACGTCAATCTACTGGTGAGGAAAGAAGGGATCTGGACTGGCAGTGGTATTACCGGGCCACAGGCTTCCAGAGCACTGGCGTGTGCATGACCCCCATTCGAGCCTCACAGAGAATTTGGGAAGCACCTGGGCAGCTGTTGTTATTGCCATTACAGAAGAGGGACAGAGCTTTGAGGCCATTGCAAGCACCTCTCTGTCCTCCACTGTCCCCGCCCCCCCAGGATTGAGACGGTATTGAGAGAAGAAACGCCTTGCTCCCAGCTAGTTACAGAACTGCAGACGCTCTGGACTGAAGTCCCGGGTGCTCAGCACTTCACTTACAGTAAATTGGTTTCGAAGGCCTCGTTTCTCTTCAACCCCAAGGTCATTCCCTGAAGCTGTGGTATTTGCATGCAAACTACATTTTGAACACTTAGAATGAATATGTCTGGCCCTGAATTTACCACAAGACTGAGAAGAGAACAATAGAACAGGGTCTGTTTTATAACTTAGTAGAAAGAACCCCATTAAAAAAATCTCATAAGAGCTAATTGGGAGAACACAGGGAGGAAATTAAGCTTCTCATTTTAGCTGTGTCGTATCTCTTCTACGTCTTCAGAAGTTCTCTGTCTCTGTGGAGAAGTGTCTGCAGAGTCCCATCTAAGGTCAACATTATAAATAAGACATGTAATCAATCACCAAATGACGCTGATCTTCCATCCTGCTGTTCCTAGTTGAGGTCTCAGAATTTTCTACATCATGCTGTTGGCATTCTCTTCCAAGACTTGAGAGATGAAACACAAGTTGAGATGTCTTTGCCATTCCTGAGCCTCCGTCCAAAGATAATTTGGAGGGGGCTGATCCTAAACATTTGATAGAGTTCAGAAATCTATCTGCTACTCTTGAAGGCCAATGCTTAGCATCACCCATTCTAAATGTAGCCCAATAATGGCGAGCTTCCTTCCTTAGGAAGAGCTTGCAAGTGAAGCTGTTGTGACTATTTAAGGGGGCTTAAAGCGGTAGACATAGTTGAGGGTTGGCTTAGAGGGCAGGACCATAGCAGGATTTTTTAACAACCATGTGCAGCTAATTTATTTGGTGCCCTCAAACTAAATGGAGATACAAATGATATGCTTGGTGACTGTTGACATAAACGGACGTTACATATACTTATACTCCAAACCTATGGATGGGGCGATTCTGTTAGAGCTGGAAACACACCTTCACATCCTATGATCTCCCTAGTGGTTAATCTGAGGGGTCCTTCCTGTGGATCCCAGTATCAGAATGCAGGAGCAAAAATATGGGTTTTGGTGCTTGTGAATTTGACTAGCCCAAGAAATGCTAAATTTCGAGACTTACAGAGAGGATCCTGTGGAGAAGAAAAATTCTTGTACCTCACTTATTTTGGAGTCGCTTGGCGGGTAATTTTGTATCTTTATAAAGGCCACTTTCAGGTTTTCCGCTGAGGCACGAAGTGGAGAATTTATAGACTGTTCTTCACCAGCAAGGGCCATTTCCAACATTTTTAAAAAAGATTTTATTTAT
This sequence comes from Mellivora capensis, assembly GCA_004024625.1. Lineage (NCBI taxonomy): Eukaryota > Metazoa > Chordata > Mammalia > Carnivora > Mustelidae > Mellivora > Mellivora capensis. The sequence continues at coordinate 56,635 of PISX010002572.1, read as the reverse complement.
TTATTTGACAGAGAGATAAAGAGAGAGAGAGCACAAATAGGTAGGCCAAGGGAGAGGGAGAAACAAGCTCTCCCCTGAGCAGGGAGCCCGATGTGGGACTCGATCCTAGAACCCTGGGATCATGACCTGAGCCCAAGGCAGACGCTTAACCGACTGAGCCACCTAGGGGCTCCTATTTCCAACTTTTTTGGAGCCCAGATAATATTGCTGAGTGAGTGATCAGGAGCAGGGCTGGACGTTACGCGGTCATCCCTTCACTTCCCAGGCAGGGGTGCAGAAAGCCACACTGAGGCAGTCACTAGCTCAACAGCACGTTCATCTTGCAAGACATCTGGGACCAGCACACACGTCTCCTGACAGCCACTGGCCAGACAGAAGGCAGGGCGGGCAGTCTGTCTTTTGTAACGGTAGAACTTGTGAAAGAAAATATTGTAGGTCTTGGAAAAATCCCCTCTCTGAATAGAACACAGACTTCATCTCAGGTTGTGGCTTCCTGGGTGATGGCCTCGACTGTTGTGTGTGTGGTATGATTACTGGGGTGAATTTATTTTCTTTATGGGAGTACAATAAATAGAACATTTCCTGCCTTAGTCTGCCATTTGGAAAAGCTTTTCACTTCCCCTCTGGGTCTCAGGGATTACAAAAGACAGGCTTCTTTTCAATTATAGCTCAGGCTAAGCTTGAGCATACAACTCCGCCAGGGGCGAGCTCAGAGTGAGTTTTTCTCAAGGCAGAGAAAGCGAAATGGGGTCTCCTTGACACCAAAACCTGGCTCAGCTTCTATGTCTGTAGCTGTGAGGTTGTTTTTAAAAACCAGAAGATATAAGGATCCAGAACTCTAGTCTTCATGGGACCTTCTGTAGGACCTTGAAAGGAATTAGTTGGGTGGGCTTGTGGGATAGGAGGGACCGGTTGTTGGGAACCTTTCCATATGGCACGGTAGCACAGAAGACTTTGCCCAGATTGTGTCTGAGTGTGGGGGGCGGGGTGAGCTGATGGAAGGGGGGAAGGGCCTGAGGGCAGAGCCACAGTGAAGGCACAGCTGAAGGCTTGCTCTCCGCTGGGTCCCGTACTCCCCTGTCTCCTGTGTGATCTCCCTGGGTCTTCCCAGTCATCTCCTGGGGAGAAGGGGGCATGTGAAGCTGCTTCTCCCCTACCCTCCCCCTGTGGTCTCAGGACCTTCAGTATGAGTCTGGCTTCTTGTCTTTACCTTGCTTGAATCTTTCACTTTAATGTGAAGGATTCATCTGACTTCAGTATTTTTTTTTCAAGATTTTATTTATTTATTTGACAGACAGAGATCACAAGTAGGCAGAGAGGCAGAGAGAGAGAGGAGGAAGCAGGCTCCCTGCTGAGCAGAGAGCCCGATGCTCTCGATCCCAGATCGATGACTCGATCCCAGGACCTTGAGATCGTGACCTGAGCTGAAGGCAGAGGCTTAACCCACTGAGCCACCCAGGCGCCCCTGACTTCAGTATTTTACTCTTTTAAGAGAGTCAAATGACAGGTAAGCCAGGGCTAGCAGGAACCCCTCCCGAGAGGAATTTTGACAGGATCCAGTGCTCACAGCTCCTGTGATTATGTCGGAATTACTTACATCTTGATTTTGACTGAGCTTTCAACCGTCTCTGCTCTTCTGCTAACTCCACAGGTGACAAGTCACCTGCACTTCCTGGACCTCAGCTGGCCTGGTCTGAGAAACAAAGGAGTCGGATGAGGCTGGCGGGATCTGGGTTGGGCTGAGGGTGGGGAACCTCCCAACAGGAAAGCTTCTTCAATGGCTTTCTGAGGTAACGTGCTCAGAATACTATGGAAAGGTGTTTGAGGAAAATCATGGGAAGACGATGCCTTGGAGGAACCTTTCAGGGTGGAGGTCCAGCCCGCAAGCTCCGTCCTCTTAGCGAACATTCACGGAGCCTGTGCCAGGAGCCAGTGTTGTGCTGGGATCTGGGTGTCGTGCTGGCTCACAGGATTTCTATTCAGCCAGTAGAATTCTGAGCTGCAGATATAAGATTCAGTGATATTTACCTTTTCTGAGCCACATTTTGGCCCTATTTTAAAGTGTCTTTCAAGATCATCTTTTTTACTTTTTAATCCACTTTATAAATAACAAAACCAAAGCTCAGGGGCAGGGGAGGGGGGCAGTTACTTGCACAGGATCACACAGTTATTTGAGCCCAAACTGGATCTGGAACACAGGACTTCTAATCCTCTGCTTTTAATTCACTCCCCTCTTTTGATTAAAGGGCTGCGCAGGGAACTCAGTTCACTCAGACATTCTCCAAACACGCCGGCTAGGGCCTTACCTCAAGCAACTGTCCCAATTGCACAGCACTCGAATCTAAGGCAAAGTTAAACACGGCTGTAGTCTCCAACCTCCAGAGTAATTAAAAAGGAATGTGTTTTGTTTTAAAGTCTTGCCTTTCCAACCAGCACTGGAGTAATTTTAAGTAGAGTATTTTAAATGGAAATTGGAGCAGCTCTGTGACAAGAAGTTCTTCCCTGTGGCCTGGGCACCCATTATAGAAGCTCCGTCCTTGTAAAGTTGTGGAGGTAAGGACTGACTGGATCTCACGTGGGATTTAATAGGCAAAAGTCCGTGTGTCTGGTTTCCAGACTCTGGGGGCTACTGTTACCATTCTTCCATCCCTCCCAGTTCCTCACTCACCTGGCAGATGCCTGAAACCCCCTCCACCAGAGCTCTATTCCTTTGCTTCTATCTGGTCCACGATCAGTGGCAAACAACCATGTAGAATTCATCTGTAAATTTGAATGCTTTCAGAGTTGGCTTTGAGAAATGGAAGTGGGGAAGATGCCATGTTGGCCGGCGTTGGGGAGGTGCAAAGGGGTCAGGGACAAGTGGTGACAGGAAAAGCAGATCTAGGAGACAGAGAGACTTCCAGAAGATAGGGTTTGACTGCTTTGTGGCCTTGCCTGTGATTGAGCTGATATCCTCAGACTGGAGAATTTCTGAGTGGGTTTCCCTGATACAATGCAAAGGACAAGATCACCTGCTTATGGTTCCCTAAACACCCCACACCGTGTAATCGAGCTGCCAGACCTGCGTCTATGTAGTCGTTTCTGCTCCATGGTCCTCACCTGCTGTTACGCTTGAATAAATCCTCTTCTACCCCAAGACCTTCCATAAACTCTTTGTGTCCCTGCTCTACCCACGCTCTGTCATTATCGCACTTCATTTATGACCCAGACATCATCTCCTTGCCTTTTGCTGCCTCCATGTGGTCCAGTTTTTCAAGGAGAGGGACTGGTTCTCATGCATCGTCGAAATCCTAAGCCCTGCACCGAGCAGGCCCTCAGTGAAGATGCTGCCCTGCTCAAGAGGTCAGGTGACTGCACATGGTTCAGCGTGGGGTGAAACCTCTTAGCGTTCCACATAGCCAGGGAAGCTGAACTAGGACTTGAAGGGGTCCCACCTGTAGAAGAAGTGGCATGTCTAGCCATTGCTGGCTAGAGGACAGTGCCTGGGAAGAGGAACTACGAGTGAGCCCATATGATCGTGTGAGACCTTGGGCCTGGTCCCAGTGCTGTCTGTCACCCTCAGGGAGAACTCCACTACAGAGATTGAGAACAAACACATGTGGAGATGTAACCTTGAAGCTGGTGAGTGAGGCTCTTGGCATTGCTGCTGCACTGACTTGAGATTCTCCAGACATCTTCTACCCAAAATATGCTCTCCATTCCGGGAACATCTCAAAGTGGTGCCCTTCTTTCAGGGCGTATGCAAGGACTGGCGGTGGGGGGGAACAATGGTAGAAGTGGGGTGGGAGAAGGCGGGCCGTGATCTGAAGGTGTCTCCAGGACAGGAGTACCAGGAAATAGGAAACCAAACAAGTAAGGGGGAGCACCTGAAATCTCCCTGAGACTCCGACTCTGTGTTTGGAGTGGGTCTGGGGGCCATTTTTGTCCTTTTTTTTTTTTTTTTTTAGAAAATCTTGAGAAATCTACAAAAAGAGTTCTACATTAAGCACATTCAGCAAACCGCAAAATACAAGATCACAACAATCCATTTTTCTTGTTTAACACATCCCTTAGGTGATTCTATTGTATCCCAACCATGAGCCCCACTAGGTCAGAGGTGGCCAGGCTTGATCAAACATTGGAATCCTTTTGAAAGTTTTGAGGAAAAAAAAAATCTGAGCCCTACTCCAGATTGATTAAGTCAGAATATCTGAGAACGGGCCCTGGGCATTGCATCTTTAAATGAGTAATAGACTTCTTAATTTCTTAATTTCTATAAACGTACTTTGCTGACATTTTATAAAATACTAATTTTGCAAAAAAAATTTTCCAGAGGGTCCCAGGTTTCAGTGAACTGATTTAATAAATCTCATCACTCAGATTTGATGTTAGTGGCATAGGCTTTTCTTCCGTCATATTTGGGAGTTTGGGGTAGATAGAGTGACCGAGCCGAAGTGAGAGGCCTGATGGCCGATTTGGTGAGCTCTCTAACGTCTTTCCAGACCAACTTGTGATGTCAAGATGCTGTATCCTAAACTCCACATTCAGACAATGAGAGCAGAGGGTGGGGTGAGTAATAATTGAGAGATCTTCACTATCACAGGATCCCAAACACCAGAGTTTGTGGGAGAAGCAGAGTTTAATGTCAAGGTACCCTTGTCTGATATGAAGATGATAGGAGTTGCAGGTTCATTCTGGGAATGTAGGGGAAATGGACTCAAGATCAAAAGCTGGAACTAGTTTCTCTAGCATCTCGAATAATAAATAAAAAATAGGTCAAGGGAGGAAAGCCACACTCCTCACAGTGCCCTAATTAAGTGGAGAGTGTGTTTTCTCCACTAGGACCGGTGTTCTCTGGGGCAGGCTTAGGTCAGAAGACATCTTCAAATGAAACCCATTCGGGAAGGAGTTCTATTTATTTGAGACTGGAGATTTGTATTGCTCTTTGGTTTCCTTTGCTTTCGTACATTTCTGATGTGGGAGAATTCCAGCTTTTCGCTTTCCTGATGCAAACATTGAGACCCACAGTCAAACCTCAAAGAATAGCATGATGATCCCATAAATATTTGTAGCAAAGATTCTCGGATAAGGAGAGGACACACAGGCTTCCACTGGGCTTTAGCAGAAAATCACCTGGAATCTGCCACAACCTGATCGTCACCTTCATCCATCTATCTTCCTTAGGTTCTCGTCTTTGGCACCTGAGCCACGTGTAAGCAGTGCCTGAGGAATGTAGCCCAGCATAGAAACTCAATGATCTCATAGGGAGCAGGCATGAATGTGGCTAGGATTGTACCGACAGTTCCCTCAACGTGCATCCTCTTCCCTGTCTTCCTCATGGTCAGCGTGACACTGCCCTCATTGAGGGACACTTTTGCAGCCAGTGGGCAGGGACCATCGTTGCCCCTGTGTTTGCTTTCTCTACTGAATGGATTGTTTCACACACAAAACCCTGAGCACCAAGGTATTGTTGAATTTTTGTGCCATCAAAGAGAGGTCTACTGACTCTTCACCAAGCCATAGCATTTCACAAACAGGGATGTTTAGTCAGCTCCTGCTAAATGTTTGTCTTCTGTGACTTCACAATGTGACTTCTGTGACTTCACAATGACTAGAGATGAAAGTTTCTAAAGTGAACATCATGTGTTTTATGCCTCCTACCATTCAGTTCGGTAACAACCCTCTTAGGTGAGGGTTTGTCCCCAATTTGCAGATAAAGAACGGGACGTGTTGTGTGTGTGTGTGTGTGTGTGTGTTACCTGCTGGGTAACGTACCACCCCAAAACTTAGTGACTTCAAACGATGAAGACATTCATTTCGCTCAGGAACCCAAAGTTTGGCTCGAGCTTGATGGAGGAAACTCACTTTACTTTACTGGGTGTCGTTTGGTACAGCTTGAGAAGCTGTACCAAAAGGCCAGGGGCTGGCATCATCTGAAGTCGCACTTGTTCACCTGTCCGGTTGGGGATGTCACCTGTCGGCCGCGCGCTCGGCTGGAAGTCGATTGCTGTGCTATGGACTCCGCATGACCCGGGTTCCAAGGGCAGGCATCCCAGAGGAGAGAGAGCGTGCCAGGCCCGCTCTGGGCTTCTTTTGATGACCTGGTCTCAGAAGTCATACACTTGACATTCTCCAACTCATGGAGGCAGCCACAAAGGCGCACCCCACTTCAAGAAGGCACATATAGACTCCACCTCTGGAGATATACGGAACTGGAAATAGGGCTGTCGCCACTTTGGGAAATAAAACCTGCCCCGTTCAGCTGCTTGATATCAGGGCTGGAATTTGAACCCAGGTCTGCCTGACTCTACCCACTGCCCTTTATACTGTACTGAACTCTGGGAGGTCAAGGACAAACGCTTGCCCTGGTGCAATGGAACTTAGTTGTTCAGTATCATGCCTGGGGCTAGTGGATCACGAAGAGCCTGACTTAGAGGCAGAGGCTTGGCTGTTGGGGGCTTCTGGGGCTGGTGCAGGTATGTGATAGGGGAGTCGTTGTGCCTCCCGAAGCACTGTGGAGTAACACGTAAGACATAGCAGGACCATGAACTCTGTATTTCTTGAACACCTCTTGGGTTCTCAGGGTTTCATAAAATAAAATGGATAAGTAAATTAAACAGATCACCAAGTCGCACTCATGCTAATGGAAGACTTCTCAAGTGTCTTATTCTAAAGGGAGATCATTTGGTATTGAAAATATTATTAATAAGAACACTATCTGACTTTTACTACTAAGAAAACCTCAGGTGTCTAATAACTGGCAGACTTCTGATTGAAATGAGGCAAAATCTAGAATAATGTAGAAGGGAGTGAGAGAGGCTGAGAGGCAGAACTCACTAGGAAGAATGGAGACAAGCAAACCCTGTAGCATTTCCACATTTTCTCTTTTCTTCTTTCTTTCTCTTTCCTTTTCCTTCTTTTCTGTTTTTGTAAGCTCGGGGGTTGAATAGAATGTTCTAGGTCTAAGAGCAAGTGTTACTGCTGACTTAGGGAGGATAATCGTGTTGGGGCGCTCCAGAGGGCATCAAGCGTGGAGGGGAGGAGCGATTAGCTGAGGGGGCAAAGGTCAGGAGGAGGAAGCTGTCATCGAAAGAACATGAGGGTCAGATGCAGGACCAGCAGCAACAGCAGAGCATTAAGCCAAGCGTGGGCCCTTCTGAGCCCCAGGCCTGTGCATGCGCACAGATGGAGGGCCCAGAAAGCCAGCCCAGCAGAAAGGAGACACCCGGTGACAGGGAGGCTGCAGAAACCTGAGTTTCAGAAGAAAGGGTAATCGAAAGTTTTAACTACAAGAGAAAATTCAAGTAGGAGTAAGTTACAAAGAAAAGGGAAAAAAAGAGAATTGCTTAGGCCCAGAAAGTGATTGAAAGAGAATCATTTTAAAGGAGGATGTGAAGTAGAAGCAGGACTGGTAAGAGGTTTAAAAGAGACCCATTCATTTATTCAAACAGTGTGGACATGAAAGCGTAGAAATAAAAAGCCACGTAGGAGTGGAAAGAAGGGCTGGGAGCTGGGGTGTTGGTGTTGGGTGGGAAAGGGCAGCTCTTTCTCAGAGAGTGTGTGGAGGAACAGGAGGTGAATACAGACTCATCGAGGAATGACACTAAGCTCAGGGGAGGCTGAAGGACACTCCCAAGAGGCCTCAAGCACAGCCATGTTACATAACTCAGCAAGTTGTAGTGTCCTTGGGCCCAAAGCCACCATCAGACAAGAGCAGTAACTACTCAGGGTCAAAGGCACCACTGGACCCTGCTCTCTTAGTCAGACACTGAACACAGTAGGCTTCTGGGTATGGCACCCACAGGGGCCTTTGGCAGGGGTGTGTATAAACCATATCGGGGTGTACATAGGACCATCTGGTGACTTAAGGTGTTGATGACAGACGGAGCACTGATGGGTTACCTGTCTCAGCGAATACTTTTGAATTTGCCTAACGTGATGTTTAATTTTTTGTGTCAACTTGGCTGGGCTGCGGTGCTCAGATATTTAGTCAGACATTGTTCTGGATGGTTCTGTGCTCGAGGTATTTTTTAGATGAGGCTCACATTTAAATTAGTAGACTTTGAGTAAAACAGATTACCTCCTCTAATGTGTGTGGGCCTCATTCAGTTAGTGGAGTGCCATAATAGAAAGACTGATTCCCTGTGAGGAAGAGGGAATTCTATCAGCAGGACTTAATCTGCTGCTCTTCCCTGAGTCTCCAACCTAATGACCTACTCCATCAGGTTATGGACTTACAAGGCCTCTACAGTCATGTGAGCCAACGCCTTAAAATAATTGTATTTATCTATCTATCCATCCACATACCCACCACCCCTTCCATATACACACATCCTGTTGGTTCTTCTTCTTCTTTTTTTTTTTTTTTTTAACAGAGAGAGTGAGTGAGCAAGAGAGCATGAGTAGGTGGGGAGGTAGAGGAGAGGAGGAAGCAGACTTCCCTTTGAGCCGAGGGTGGGACTCGATCCCAGGACCCCAGGATCATGACCTGAGCCAAAGGCAGACACTTAACCGACTGAGCCACCCAGGCACCCTCACATCCTGTTGGTCCTATTTCTAGAGAACCCTGCCTTAGAATTCTTTACGTTGCATTGCACAAGCAGCAAGCCACAGAGTGCTGATTCAACCTTTACGGAAATGCTGACAGTGTCTGAAGCCTCAAATGTATACTCGCTAGCTGTTCACTGAATGAAAAATGCCCGAGTGACCCCAGTGAGTAAAGCCTTATGTGGCTGCTGAGAAAAGAGCTGTTTTTTATTCAAGAGGAGAGCTCCCTGTCCTCAAGTAGACCATAAACCTCAAGTCCTATCCCTGCTAGCAGAAGGCTTACCGACCAAATTATTAGAATCCATTCTGTACTGAAAAAATAATCATAATAAGGATTACTCACTAGTAAGGAAAAAATGGGCAGGTCCATCCAAATATTGTCATTATAAAGAAAAATTTTTCTTTTTCATGTAATGGGAATCAGTTTCATGCTCTACAGATGAGCCATTTTATATCCAAAGAAAGTTCTCTTCCTGTGGCCTTTGTCACCTTGACACTCTTTCCCTGAGATGATAACCAACCTAGCATGGCAAAAAGCTACAGATCAGAAATCAGGGATTATATCCCCCATTCTGTCATGGGACCAGGCTCTGCAACCATAGGCAAGCTGTTTAACCTGTCTGGGCTTGTGTTCTGACCAGTAAAATGAAAGAGTTAGACCATATCATCCCTGAGTTCAGTCCTAGCTTCATTACTGCAGAATTTTTATTTCTAAACTTGAAAAAAATCACCTAATCACTTGAGTATTTGGGGATAGTTTTCATGGACCAAAGCAACAAAAATTTGAAATGTGCTGTAAATTAACTTTCTGGAGAGAACTGGAGTTTCTGTCTTCTAGTGCTTCATCTAGAGCTCATCCTTGCTGGGTTGTTAAATGAATCAAACAGGGATGTCTGGGTGGCTCAGCCAGTTAAACGTCTGCCTTTGGCTCAGGTCATGATCCCAGGATCTTGGGATCAAGTCCACCATCGGGCTCCCTGCTCAACAGGGAGCCTGTTTCTCCCTTTGCCTGTCACTCTCCCTGCTTGTGGTCTCTCTCTCTCTCTCTCCCTCTCTCTCTTTCCGTGTCAAATTAATAAATTCCTTTAAAAAAATAAATGAACCAAGGAACCTAAAAATCTTGCATTTTGAAATATCAGATATTTAAATATCTATAGCACTTTGGTCCCAATCAAGAGAGAGAAACCACGCAGTAGTTTAAACAGAAGTTTAACATGAAGTGATGATAGAAGATTGACCCTAACATATATGAGAATCCTGGAGCTGTAGAAGAATGGCTAATGAAGGGGTTCAGATCTCACTGGAGAGGTCAAGGTCAGCCCCACAAAATCACAGAAGCTCACTGGTTGGGCGAGGCCAGAGCTGGTCTGGAGTTGTTTGGACAAGCAATAGGCTGCCGTCCAGAGCTCAGAGGGGAGCAGGTGGTCAGCAATGGTGTCAGAGGCATAAGCGGGAACCAGGTATTAGCAGGAGCAGGAGGCCTTCAGGCCGCGTGAGGCTTGCAAAGGAAGCATCACATCTGTGTGGACACCCCGACCAGAGGCAGGCTACGTGGGGGCTTTGGCTTCCGTGTCAATAGGGCTACAGAGTGGTTATGACCAGGCTGTGGCTGCAAGGTGCCACAGGGATCACATTCTGGGCTGTGGCTGGGGCAGGCTCTGCTGGCTGTCTTCACACCCACACGGCTGACCCCCAGCCCACACCACAGACAGCAGAAGAACCTCTTCCTCCTGCAGGGTCCCTCCGGTGCTCTCTCCTGAGAAAGACATCTTCATGCTCACTTTAGAAATGCTGAAAGGCACGTCCCCCTGTTCTCACAGAACATTTCCTACGGAGGGCATTTGGAGCTGAGAGACAATAAATTGATAAACGACACAAATCTGTCTAGCTTAAGTGTCGTCTGTCCATCCCCTGCTCTTCTTTCTTGGTTCCTTTCTGAAAAATTCTTCCCTCTTGTAGGTTGGTGCCTACAAATGACTTTGGGGCAATTAATCAGCTTCTTCTTATCTGCAGACAAAGCTCCATGTACCTGTTCCTTTCATGGGGTGTCTTAAACCAACATTTCTCAAATGTTGTTCATGACCTCTTGGGGTCCCTGAGACCCTTTCAGGAATTCTGGGAGGTCCCAGCTATTTTCAAAGGAATATAACGTCCCCCTGGGGTTGAAATTGCACGAGTAAGGTTGCTGGTGTTGTAGCACAAATCAAGGCAGTGGTACTAACAGGACGAGGAGCCAAATGTGTGCAGAAAAAAAAGAAGCCAGTCTCGCTTATGAATGTCCTTGATGAAGTGGTAAAAAAATATATAATGGAATAAAACCTCAACCCTTGGGTACGTGTCTTTTTAACATTCTGGCTGAAGAAATGGGACATGCATGTAAAGCTGCTGGGCTGCATTCCGAAGTCAGCGGTTGTCAGAGGAACAGCTCTTGCTTGTTTGAGTGGAAAGCTGAACCAGCCAGTCTCTCACAGAGTAGGGTTTTTACTTGAAAGAGCAGGTGGCAGACAAACTATGGCTCTTCAGGCTTGGTGTTTGCCAGACACTTTCTGGAAAATCCATGAGATGAACTTGGCATCTCAAGGCTAACCATGGACAGTATTTATTGCCTATGATCCAATACAAGCTTTCAAGAGAAAATTAGGATATTGGGAAACAGATGCCAGCCCCCATGCACTTGACCATGTGTCTTAAACTTCTCTGATGAGCTCAAGTGGTGATATTACTGAATGAAATATTTTGACATTGTACAATGACATGTATCGGCCTTTGGGAGATCTGCATCACTCAGTGAATTGCTGTTTTCCAAATGACGAATTTGTGATGTTAAAAAATCATTCATGGGTGAATGCCCCATTCATAGTGCGAGATAGATGAATGGGTTTTAGTGGAACAGAAGAACTTGGCTGATAGGGTTTCAAATTCCATTTACCAACTAGGTTTTAAGAAACTACCATTTGAGTTTCGGTATGGTATTAAAGAAAAATGCCCACGATTATCTCAAAAAGCTATTAAATTACTCCTCCCTTTTCCAACTACATATCTGAGTGAGGCCGGATTTTCTTTTTATACTTCAACCGAAAAGCAAAAGATCGAAGGCAGAAGCCAACTTTTATTAAGTCAGTCATAAAGGATTTTGCAAAAACATAAAACAATGCCACTCTTCTCACTCAACTTCTTTCCTTAAAAAATATACTTCTTTTATTTTAGAGTATTATTTATGTTAACATACAATATATTTATTATCATTGCCATCATTATATTTAAATGAATAAATAAACAAAGATTAAAAATATTTTTTTAGCTTTCATTTATAAAACAATAAATACAAAAAGCTCTTTGGGATTCTCAGCGATCTTTAAAAAGTACGTAAGAGCTCTGAGACCAAAATGTTTGAGGACTGCTATCTTAAATCTCCACTAGTCACTTGAATTCACAAAAGTGCAGGAATTTATAAGTGTGGTAGTAGAGGCCAATAGAGGAAGGTGACTTCATTACTCAAGGTCGCACAGTGAATCAGCGACAGAGATGGCTCGAGATCCGTGAGTGGCTGCTATGTTGTGTCACACAACCCAGACTTCTCTGGGACGCTCTGCAGAGCGCCAACATCACAGTTTTGAGATACTCAAGCCATAGATAGGGAGCGATACCATCCTTCCCTCAAAATACATCTGCTCAAACAGGAATAGGACCGACTAAGTTTCAGACCCCTGTGCTTATTGCTACTGAGGGCAGAGTAAGTAAAGCCTGGCCCTTGTGTGGGGGGTAACCAAGCTCGCCTTTTAGAGGGAGAAACTACATGAAAGGCAATATCTCATAGTATACAATATGACTTACCTGACAAGTAATGTAATGTATATTCATACAACCTATATAATTCTATTTTTCTATTATTATCATAGGCAATATTATATATTACAGAAGTTTTATTGTATCTATAGCATATATATATAGTAGAGTAGAACTTACAGTAAATACATTTTCTATATCTAGGAAAGGGGAAGGACTTTGGGGTCACAGTTGACTGGTAATTCTGCACATGGGCACAGCATGGCAAAGCAGAACTGTGAACTTGGAAAGTTTGCCACCAGCTGTATACCATGCTCTTTCTGACACTTTCTGGCTTGCATTTGTTTCTGAGGGCTGTCATAACAAATCACCATAAACTGGATGGTTTTTCACATACAGAGATTTATTCTGGAGGCTAGAAGTTGGACATCAAGGTGTCAGCAAGGCCATGCTCTCTCCAGAGGCTCAGGGAAGGCTCCCCTTCCTCGTCTTTCCTAGCTTCTGGTGTTTCTGGTGATCCTTGGTGTTCATTGCCTTGTAGAGGCAGGACTCCAATTTCTACCTCTGTCTTCACATGAGCTTCTCTCCTGCAGTCTGTGTCCATATTGCTCTCATCTTATGAGCACGTCGACATATTTAGGGCCTGCCCTAATCCGGTATGACCGCATCTTAACTTGATTACGTCTGCAGAGACCCAAATAAGGGCGCACTTAACATTCTGGAAAGACATGAATTTGTTGTGTGGGGGAGGCATTATTTAACCTAGTACATTGCTTGTGTGCCTACCCTCAGCATTTACTGTTCACAGCCTCTTCCCCAGCCCTCACATTTTCCCTCACACTTTTCAGGGCCTGGGGTCCCGTGGAACCTCACCTGGCCGTTCTCTGTTGGTGTTTTGAGTGGTTGCCACAAGCTCCCTTCCTTTAACCCATGACTTTAACAAAGGGCTTCTCTGGGCCACATAACTGGTGAGTTGTGAAGGGGGAAAGAAAGAAGCTGAACAACTCCACAGTAAAACAACAAAAACAAAAAACCCCAACGGAATACCCTGTTTTAAAAAATGGGCTAGGGACTTAAATAGACATTTCTCCAAAGGAGACGTTAAGAACCAACAGGTATATGAAAAAAATATCAATGTCACTCACCATCAGGGAAATGCAGATCAAAACCACAAGGAGATGCCACCTTACACCCGTCAGGGTGGCTGTCGTCAAAACCCCCATGTTAACAAGCACTGCTGGGGATGCAGAGAAGTCAGGCCCCGGGGGCACTGTTGCTGGGAACGCAATTGGGAGTAGCCACTGTGGAGAACAGTAAGGAGGTTCCTTAAAAACCTGAAAATAGGACTTCCCTATGATCCAGCAATCTCGCTTCTGGGTATTTACCCAAAATAACTGAAATCGGGATCTTGAAGGGATATTGGCACGATCCCCATCAGTGCAGCAAGGTTCACAACGGCCAAGACGTGGGAGGAGCCTACGTGTCCGTGGACCGGTGGATGGATAAAGAAACCGACTGTGCTATGTACACACCGTGGAATAGTCTTCAGTCTTAACACGGAAGGAAGATCCGAAAATGTCACACCGTGGATGAACCTCGAGCACACTATGCTAGATGAGTTCGGTCAATCACAGATATTGCCCGATTTCATTCGTAGGAGGTCACTAGAACAGTCCATGTCATAGAATTAAAGAGTGGAATGGTGGTCACCAGGGCTGGGGGGAGGGGAAACGAGGAGCTGCTATTCAGCGGGAATAAAGTTCCAGGTGAGCCCGGTGAATCAGCTCTAGAGCTCTGCGATCCCACGCTGTGCCTGTGGTCATAGTAATGTCTGGTCCACTCATGATGTCTTAGGGGGGAGGTCTCATGGTAAATGCTCTTACCCCAAGAACAGAGAAGAAAAGAGAAAAAAAAAAGAAAAAGAAAAGAAGGAAAAAGAAAAGGAAGCTGAGCATCCTCAAATGTGATTTCTATAGCTCTTTGGCAATTTTTGTTTCCTGGGTAGCATCATGATTTACGACAGAGCATAGTTGGCGGGGCCTAACATGATTTACGGCAATAGGGAAAAGGTGGGGAGCTGCGAAAGCCAGCATCCTCTGCACCTCGGGCACAGCTATGGGCACAGGGGCGGAAGGGTGGGACGTGTGCATACAGTCCCAGAACTGTCACCTTCAGCTATGTGACCTGGGGCCACCAGGTTATCTGTTTGGGGCCTCAGGTTGGACTCCAGGCATGGCTGCAGGATCTGGAGCCAGATCGCCTGTGTTCAAACCAGGAACCTTTAGGCCAGTTCTCTCCTCTCTCTGTGCCTCAGTTTCCACATCTTGCAAAAGGGTGCTAAAATACCCCACTACATGGGCTTCTCGTGAGGAAAAAATGAGTTAATATTATATGTGAAGCGTTTTGAACACTGCCTGACAACGTAGACATGAGTTGTTGTTCTATGAATTTTCTGTCCAGCTTATTAGAATTCCAGTATTTTACTAGTGCCTCCTTCAATTCCCTTATCATTACCCTCCCCCCCCCACTACCCCCACCAGAGGCAAAGTAGGTGACAGGACGTGGATATGGCTTTTGGTTTTGTTTTTTTAATTCTTTCCTTGTCACTTCTGATGAGCCCTGGGGAAGATTTCCTTTGTCAGGATGTCTTAAACGACCAGGAACCAGGTGGCTGAGGAGTGCTTCTTGGGAAGGCCTTAGGGAGCCGACATTATAAACTTCAGGGAGCACCAAGCTATTATTAAATTAATAGTCGCCTGTCTGAGTGAGGCTTTATCAGTAACTCTAGCTCTGTGGGTAGGTGTGTTGCCCACAATGTGGCCTCCCACCTTTCCGATTTTGTATAATGGAGCCTGTGGTGTCTCAGCTGCTCAGGAGTGGGTCTGTTCGCAGCACAGAGGAAAAGCGAGATCTGAATAAGGATGGGGCTTTTGGGATCGTTAAGAGAGAGGTAGAATAACTGTAATTTCATAGCAATTACCTACAACGAGCAACACGAACAACACCGTCAAAGGCGCCAGTTTTCCGTGATAAACCTGAGCCTCTGCTGGGAGCAATTTGCAAGGTAGAAATAAGCATACAATTAGACTCTTACGTATGAAAGAAGGCATCAGCCCCTCCCCGTCCAAATGCCACAGCAAAACAAACCTCAGAGGGGAAAATACTGTGTTGCGTTTTGGGAGTGTGTTTTTTTTTCTCCTTCTTTAAAAAAAATCTTAATAAACCCTCATTCCTGTATGTTGTTTGAGTTGTTTCCAGCTTTGCCAGGAAGCCTGGGGGCCTCCCAGCCACCTGATGGGGCCACGGTTTCCAGGGGAGCCACCAGTGAACTTGAGTGAATGGGTGATTTCTCCCCCTAAGTACCATGTCAGGGACCCACAAACCACTCTGTGGAAATGAATTATACAGAGATCAGTTACCCAACCTTTTTTTTTTTTTTTTTGTTCATGCATTTGCTGAAAATGAAGTCATTATAAAATTCATGTCTCTGTAGCCCACTCAGAAATAAAGCTAGGCTTGCCTTTCAGATGATAAAACAGAAACAAAAGCAAAAATGAAAAAACCACGCTATTCTGAGAACGGTCCTGAGAAAGGGAAATCTAGTGAGCAGAAGTTTGCAAGCACTCAGGAGGGTTATCTGATATTGTTCCTGCCCTATCTACCAGCCAACCCCACAGGAGGCCACAAGCTCCTTGGCTAAATGCATTTTTTTTTGAATCCCCTGTGTAATTTTCTCCAAGGCCTTGTACATATTGAGAGTGAATTTGCATTAATCAAGTAAAAGGGATAGTTTAACAAATGATGGCTTGTTGACGCTGAAGGTCAAGTACTAGTCAGAACTAAGGGGGCTGTTGATTAAAATCTTGAGTCTGCCTTCTAGATATAGAGAGATGGGGTCAAAGTCTGACCTTTTTTACTCGTGATATATCATGGAGAAGGACCAAAGGGTACAAGAGAGTAAACTAGAGAGGAACATAGTTTGGATAGGTATAGCCAAAGGAAAGCATTTCTAATGATTAGAACTACCCTCAGAATGGAGTGCTTTGAGAGATACAAATTACTGGTGTGTGAAGACATTTAGGCATAAACTAGATGATTACCTGGGAGTATAGAAGTTGGTGGTCCAACATCATTTATGTTAGACTGTGAGATGTAGAAGGTCTTCCTTTATCCTGAGATGTAGGGTCCTATGGTTTCAGAAAGTTATGACTACATAGTCGCCATGCTGGGAACTCAAATTCAGTCCAGCACCTATTTATTGAGTCCTTACAGTGTGCCAGGCGTTGCCCAGCATAGACTTGAGGAAGGGGACAATAACCTAGGGCAACCGCCTTTGAAGTTAGGTTGGGTCATGGTTTTAGTCAGTTCTCCATTGGGCATATATTCCTTCTTGCCAATATGCACATGCTGATTTAGGACTCTGGTTCTTTCTCTTCTTTCTAGGCTGGAATTGATGGGGAAAGTATTGGCAACTGTCCCTTCTCTCAGCGTCTCTTTATGATCCTCTGGCTGAAAGGCGTTGTGTTCAATGTCACCACTGTGGATCTGAAAAGGTAAACAATGCTGTATTAAGGAAGGATGTGTTTGGCCGCACGAACGGAGAACTTGCTATGAGGGAGGGCAAAAGCCTGCCCATGGCTTCCAGCAGCCTCCTGCTCTCACCGTATGGACCATGTGTCTCAGGGCCCATCCCCACTTATTAGAGAGGGTCCTGGGACTGAGCATTTCTCTGCCCAAACTAACGAGGTGTTTGTTAGTAGCAAGAAAGTGGGAAGGAATAGATATTGGATATGCAACAGAGAGTGGCCCAGAGGTAGACATGCATATCTTAAAATCCAGGAGTCAGCCATTCCAGCGGTACTAGTAGGGGGGGACCCTAGTAGGACTTCAGATGTAAGACTCCTGAGTTTCCAGGCTGTTGGCATCTGACCATCTCCCCTGCATTGCTCTCATTTTTGGAATTCCTTAGTGTGAGCATTCTGAATTATAGGCTGGGATGGAGAGTTGCTCATGCACTTTTAATGGTTGTTAAAAATACCAGGGATCATTCACTATCAAGAGTCACTCATTTCAGGCCCGTATCCTGCTTCCTGTCTTCCACCTGTCCTTTCAATGCAGAAGAGCTCAAGACTCCCTCCCTGACCCTCTAGCATCTGCCTGTATAGCTTCTTCCCTGGTGAGTTTAACATAATCTACGTGTCACCTTTATGTAGATTATGCTATACCCAGGACCCTACCATCTAGAAATCTCTAGAGCAATTTCCACTTGCGTTTTCTATTATCACTTTAAAATCTAGACATCAAAACTTTTATCTGTCATTTCCCCCTTTGAATTGAGCTCCCCTCCTGAATCCCTGGGTTCTTCCATTTTCTAAGCACTGGAGAATTTCTGGCCCCTTTTCTCGCACCTCCCTTGTCAACCAGTCGCCAAAGGCAGGGCATTGTCCCAATGAGCTGCGGCTCACCTCTGAGGCCTCTCATCCGTTCCCTAAGCTTACACTGGGCTCGGGTCCCACCACTGCCAGCCGACTGCCTCTTTGTTCTTCCAACTGGACATCATCCTTCCAGGTTGTCTCTCTCTCTCTCTCTCTGATCCATCCTTTATGTTATTCTCAAGTCATTCTTCCTAAAATAGTCCTTCAGTCATGTGGCTCCCCCACTCAGAAAACCTTCTGATCCTTCCCGTTGCCCGTGGAATAAACCCGCCTGTAGCTCTTTGTCTGATCTTCAGTGTTCCCAACATTGTCTCCCAACGTTTCTCACCGTGACCTAGCCCCCTCTGTCAGGCTGGACTCACTCTCGCCCTGTCCCCTATAGCTGCCAACTCCTGGCTAGGAGGCTCCCTCGGCTTCATAGATGCTTTCCTGCCTTCCTGAATGGACAGACCATGCCCAGGCCCCAGGTTTCATCCTCCCTCCCCTGGATTATCATCGGCAAGAATGGCTTGTATGCTTGGCTGGGGATGGGAATGGGAAAGGAAGCCACCTCAGCGTTCCTCAGATGCTTGTGTTGCTCTTTCATATCTGTTATCTGACCCACCAACGCCCGTGGAGGCGGCTGCACAGTAGCCCAACTCCAGGTCAATCGATAAGAAAACTTTCTTACTGCAATAAATAAATAAATAAATAAATAAATAAATAAATTTTTTAAAAAGGATAAGGAAAGGAAAGAAACAAAAGCAAAGAAAGAAAACATATCTATAATACAGAGTTAAGGACTTTAAAAAAAAACATGTGAAACGACAAAGTTCAGCAATTTCGGAAAATATTCATTTCTTATCCTCGCACCACCATCTGTTGGACGAGTGACCTGGAACGAGGTCCTTCTGTTGGTCTGAGCCTCTGTTTGCTTGTCTGTATGATGGGGACAGAAGCACGGCCTCGTCTGCAGAGGACCTGTGGGGATGTCGTGAGGCAGGCCTTGGGGAGCAGGTACATTTGGGACTGTGCCTGGCTTAGAGCAGGGACGACACACTGACTTTTCTTAGCATCGCCCCTTCCCTCCGAAGCTGGCGAGGCAGTCAGGATAGAGGACTGACACAGATGAAATAGTCCATCAGTTAAACATGGCCTATGGACCTAAACACGTATTGCATAATTTGAGCCAAAAATGCTGAAGAGGGTCCACGAAGAGAGAGGTCCGCAACTCACCAGCCTCTTTTTGGCCTGAAGAGCAGCATCCACTGTAGGCAGCAGCCCCCAGCCATGCCAGACTCCAGGGGCCCCTGTTCTCTTGAGTCATGGGGAAAAAAAAGAGAACTCTGTTTCTTTAAGCCACAGAGAGGTAATGGCTGAAAAATAAAATGAGTATAGATCTTGCCGCCTTGCTGAGAACCCAGGCACTTCTGCCTTGTGTCAGCTCTGAAAAACACGAGGAGGAGGGAAAGAATGTCCTCTCATTGTCCAAAGGAGGGACGCCCACCAAGTAAACAAAGGGACCGAGTAGATGAGATCTTAAAACCACTCTCGGTCTCAGCTGTCTCAGGAGTTCCAAGTGCCACACAATGTAGCTGGAGAGGATGTGTGTTTAGGGAGCGATAGGGGAGTAGCACCGTAATTGAAATTCTTCCCTTCCCCTCCCAAACTGATTACGCCAGGAATTTATTTCATTACAGACTTCTCTTCCCCTTGTTTACTTTTCTTCGGTTGCTCCATCCAATGTTTTCAACTCCTGACTCCCGCAAGGGTTGCGTTCTTGGCAAGAGCATTTGGGGTGAATCTGATGTTCCAGCCGGGCGCAGGGACGCGTGCTTTGTAGTTCCTCCTCTTCCTTACTGTTTCCTTTGGCACTGCTCCTGCCCCATGCCCCCGCCCTGCCCCCATCCGCCAACCCTCATTCTCTCACTGTGCTCCATCCGTGCTCTTGCATTTCCACCAGCTGGTGGAAGCATGGAAGCACGCCCTTGGGCATGATCGGGGCCATGGTGACCCCAAGGCCACTTTCTCTCCTGTTGCATATACTCTTAACAACACAGAAGATAGCTCTTGGTATAAACACAAGATGTAATTCGTTGATTTTTAAAGTTTGGCATCCTGCAGAGTTCATTTTTGTTAAGCTAAGTGGCGAAGGACCTTTGAAAGCAGAGCCCAACATTTGCCCTGGGTATTAAAATCTTGGCACTCATTGAGACGGCCACCTGCCATCACTCTGCTTTTCAGTAGAATGCAACTCCTTCATCTTGACTTACTCTCATGACTTCTGCAGGACAGGCCTCCTGTGTCACACCACATCCCTTCAGAACTTTCTCGAACCTCCCCTGCTCTACCCGCCCCCAACCTAAGTCTGTTTTGCCTACAGGCATGCTGGACAAACCAGGGAGTCTAATTTATAAGTTGTAGGTTCCTCCAAAGTTGAGGTGCCCCAGCGTAAGCCACCTCCTGAATCTCGATCTCTCTACAGAAAGCCGGCCGACCTGCACAACCTTGCCCCTGGCACCCATCCGCCCTTCCTGACCTTCAATGGGGATGTGAAGACGGACGTCAATAAGATCGAGGAATTCCTGGAGGAGACTTTGGCTCCTGAAAAGTAATGAGCTGCTTATTTCTGAAGCTAATGGCAGGGGTGGGTCCGTGTTGGAATTAGAGAAGCACAGTGTTAGTTTCGAGAAGGCAGATTTCCAAAGGAGTCTCATCAGTCCAGAGCATAGGCCCCTCTTCTCAAACCCAGAGAGCTGCCAATCTTAAAACTGCTCCGCCAAGTCCAACTCCAAGAGTGGACAGCCCTGTGAACAGGATATACCTCCTCGACAGAACTCTGGGAAGGGTGCCACCTTTCCGTCTCCCTACATGAGTCCTCTCCCGTTCACTATGCCTAAAAGACCCCTAAACGAGGGCAAAGTCTCCCCCATTTTAGAATGAGAGCTGGAAGGCTGACGAAATGAGAGTAAGCCAGGAGAGAAGTAATCCTATGACTTAAAACCATACCCAAGTATAAAGTCACAAATCTGATCAGGTCTGGTTGAAGCCCATAATCAAAGAGCAAAAAACTGGCTCCTCTTCTAAAGTTAGCCGTGAGGGTTTGAGGGTGGGGGAAGAGACTGGAGGGCTATAGGCTCTCTGGTAGACCAGCTGCTCCTGATGGAAAAACGGGTGCAGAGGGAAGGAAAATGAATTCTGAAAGTTACAGGAAACTAGACTCATTCCTTATACTCCAGTATAATCAGGGATTAGAACAACCACACTGTTTTGTTTTAACTAGAGGAAGATTCCATATAGGTAAAGCTCATACATATTCCATCCTGGAGGACAGCCACTGAAAAGTTTGAAGCAAAAGTGTTCAGAATCAGGTTTCAGGCTTACTTTGAGGGAGCGGGAAGATGAGCAGGGCAGAGGAGGGAGAAGTTGGAGGTGAAGAAATCAATTAGCGGAAGCCACCTGGTGATGGTCACAGAAGACAGGCCATGTGGCTGAACTAAGGCAGTGACCATGAACTGGGGGCAGATAGGGCAAGAAAGACTCAGTATCTACTCAGCACCTAAAATAAGTGGGATTGGGCCACTGGAAACCAAAATAAATGGATCTGTATTTATTTTGAAATTATATTTATTTATCAATACTTTTATAGTCCTCAAGTGCCCTGGGAAAAAGATATTGCCTAATCTTGTTTTACAGCTGGGGAAACTGAGGCATTGAAAGGTTGAGTCACTTGCCCAAGGTCACATCTCTAACAAGTGACTATTATATTAAAATTCCCAGTCCATGCTCTGGTTAAGCCTTAACATTTATACATTCTTCCTAAAAAGTATTCTTTGTCATCCACCTTAGGATGGTTTAATTTTACACTGAGAGTGGAAAGCTGCCTCTGGCCCATTGGAAGCAGCTGAATATAGACTTTAAATGAGGGTATTGATTAAACCGGCCATAACCACCATCTCAGCCACCACCAGAAGCCACAGCATCCCCAAACAGGACGCCAGCCAGCCACTTTGCTGAAAGTACCCTGGGAGGGCTCTGGTGCCATCCCCCCATCTTGCTACTCAGCCTTGTCGCTGGTGCTGGTTTGAAAGCCCACAGGAGGGGCACCTGGGTGGCTCAGTGGGTTAAAGCCTCTGCCTTCGGCTCAGGTCATGATCTCAGGGTCCTGGGATCGAGCCCTGCATCGGGCTCTCTGCTCAGCAGGGAGCCTGCTTCCCTCTCTCTCTGCCTGCTTGTGATCTCTGCCTACTTGTGATCTCTCTCTCTGTCAAAAAAAAAAAAAAAAAAAAAAAAAGAAAGCCCACAGGAGAAAATCAATGCTGTTTGCAGTAACTGAACAGAGTTTAGACCATGCATGGGGGACCAACAAGGGACTGTCCAGGGGGAAGGTGCTTTCCTCTGAGGAGTAATACTCACGCTCAGGAGTGATCACTTCTCTCTAGGCCAGTGGGGAATGGGAAACGGGAAGAGGCTGTCCCACAGGTCCTTTGCCAGGCCAGTCGATGGAAATACGCAGGACTGGGCTGAGCCCCCGGGCCTGAGTCCTGCTGTCCTAATTCCACCAGCCGTGTGCTGTGCCCCCTTGAATGTTCCTTCTCTGCTCGCAGCCTCTGTCCCATCCTGTGGAAAAGGATGACTGGAGAGACTCTCCTTCACACCCAGGTTAGCCACGCTTCCTCCACCCTGACCGGCTGTGCCTTTCCTAGGCTCTTTTTCTTCCTCAGGGCTGTCCAGCCCCACATCCACAGCGGGACCAAGAGGGCCTGGAAGACCCCCAGAGGTGCATGCCCCCAGTGCACATGTACGTTCTTTCAGAGGACAACCATCGTCAGATCCACCGTCATTTCATCAGATTCCAAAAAGTTGCCATGATCCAAATAGAGCTACCCGGTGTCTGACACAGACACTCCCTCTTCTCTTCCCCCTCCACGCACATTACCTGTCCTAAATTCTGCTTCCTCTGGTCTACGTCCTTTTCTGGACTTCAGTGGTGTGTGGGAGGTTTTCCTTCATGCATTTCTAACGTGTCAGTGACGCAACAGTCCACCACATCCAAGTAGCAGGACCTCAGAACTGTTCAAATGTATGTCTCGAGAATGCCACCAAGATGGCGGGCCTAGTGATAAGACTGGCAACGTCCTGGAGTCCTCAGGAATGCCCTTGAGATGACTTTGTATGGGTCATACTGGGCCAGAGGCCATAATTACCTTCCAGTAAATGCCCCCAAGCCAGTGCCTCGGCCTCACGAAAGAAGACCTGCTGTGCTGCCCACAACAAGCCCCTAGCACCGGCTGGCTGCCCACTGGTTTGAGCAGAGAGGCCCCTGTGGCCCATAGTGGAGGCCCCTGCAGGAGAGCAGCTTGACCTTCTGGCTCTCTAGGGGGCAGCAAAGCCCCCAGAACTCTTCACTGAAGGCTGTTCTGCCATGTGTTTCTCATCACACCACTGTTTGTAAAAGCTGCCAGAAAGCCAAGAAATTGTGGTAGCATTTTTCCCCTTAGCTTTATTTTTTAAAGGAAAAAAACCACATGCAAACACTCCAACCATTTTTTTTTTAAATCACATTTGGTCCCACAAAGCATTTGGTGTCAAAAGAAATTCAGGAAGTCTCAAGTAGTTTCTAAATGAGACTAACTTCCCTTTCTTTCCTAAGACTTGCCTGGTTACCATTCAACAGGGAAGCACTGGGATCAGCGTTGGGCTTACGGTTGAAGCCGGCTGGGCCTCACCTCTCACCTCCATAGAGTGGCCAGAGCTCAGAGGATCCAGAACTGAGAGGCAGGAGAACAGACTCTGGCCACCTTTCTGTAGTGTTGATGGCTTTGGGTCAACCTCTCTCCCATTTCCTCATGAGGGGGTGGAACTTCGTAGTCCCAAAGATGCCTTTCAGCAGAAGCTCTATGATCCTGTGAGCATCTCAAAGTGCTTTTCCAGAGCTGGCTATTATTTAAAATACCCCTCGTGCATAGATGCTGTGAGAAGAAGTCAGGAGGGCAAAGTGATAATATATCATGGTACGGAAGTAATCAGTCAACTAGCAAGTATGTACTGAGGACAGATGGGGTCCAGAACATTGCCAGAAGTGGAAGACGCTTTGAATTTATTATTTTGAGAAGTGTTTGTAGATATCTCACAATTGACAAAAATAGGAATGCTTCTTCTCACCCTCCGGGAAGTAGAGAAGCAGCATTAGTACCAAGGACAGGATCACTTGGTGGCTGATGGACTTTGGGGTCAGAATGACTTGTGTTCCAATCCATACCATGAGGTTGTGCCACACAAATCAGCCACAAAATTTCGGTAGTGTAGCAGAATACAGTTTATTCCTCACTCTGGCCAAGTCTAAGTGGGCAGGATGCCCCTCTTCCGTATTGTAGCCTTTGGAATATGTGACTCCCAGGACTCCTTCAGCAGAGAAAAAGTAAGAAGGTTTGTGCCAAATGTTTTTAAGGGCCAGGGCTGTGAGTAGTCATATCATGTCCCCTCTCAACCTATTGGCCAGAATCCAGTCTCATGACCCCAACCTAACTGAGAGGCAAGAACTGGGAAATGCAGAAAAGCAAATGGATATTCAATCTTTAATCTCACATCTGTAAGATAATGATTGTAATGTTGGTCTCGTGGGATTGTCATAAAAGATGATACTACTGAGCCTAGTGTCAGACATCGAGGAAAAAACTCATGAAGCAGCATCTTGAAGTATTAGAAAGCTAAGTCACTACCTTGTTTGTGATGGTCTTCCAGATGCAATCCTAAGGACCTTCGTCTTAAAACCGCAGATCCCAAGGGATGTCTCTTAATGACTAAGCCAGACCATGTCTACCTCTAAGGATCATTTGCTTAATTAGCAGAGACAAGACAAACAAGCACACAGCCAAGGATCAGAAGAGTCAGAAGCATTAACCTGCTTTTCAAGTGTGGGCTTGGTGAGATGAAGAAGCAGGAATAAAGGAAAAGGGAGAGAACTTTTCAGCTCATTAGAAAAAGGAGGGTCAATGTTCAAGATGCCGAGGGAGCCCCTAGGATCGGCAGAGGCCCCTCCATCAGGGCAGAATTATCTCTCTTTCTGCAGTGTATCTCCAACACCAGGGATAGGACCTGGCCATGGCGGATGCTTAATGCATGCTGGGTTTATTGTGTGGGCCCCTTGTGTTCGGTGGCATGGTGGCCTGGGGCTAGTCAGTGAGAAGTCAGTGGGGGCCCGAAGCCAGTTAGAGCACTTCCATCTGCATACACACACACACACACACACACACACACACACACGTTATATGTTGCATATATTATATGTAGTAATACACATATATTATAATATATATAATATAATAATATGATAATACATATATCTATGTAATATATATATATTTCACTACTGTTTACAAAAAAATTTTTTTGTGAGAGAGGCCAACTATTTTGTATTCCATAATGAAACTTAATTGTAAGTCTAAGATGAATGCATTTGAAATAAGAGATCTTAAAAATAGAATGGAGAGAAATTGTCATCAGTTAGAGCAGAGGTCAACAAACTTCTCTGTTAGGGGCTAGATAGTAAGTTTTTTTTGTCTCCGGGGGCCGTAGACTCTATGTCACAGCCATGCTGCTGTAGAGTGAAAACATGAGTGTAAGAGGCTGTGTTCTAATAAAATGTATGATTACTGAAGTAGGAATTTTATATTATTTTCACTGGCCACAAAATACCATCCTCCTTTTGATTTTTTTCAGTGATTTAAAAATGTTAAAAAAAAAGGGGGGGGGTGTCTGGGTGGCTTAGTTGTTAAGCATCTGCCTTTGGCTTAGGTCATGATCCCAGGGTCCTGGGATCAAGCCCCGCATTGGGCTCCCTGTGTCTCTCTCTGTCAACTAAATAAATAAAAGCTTTAAAAAAATAAAAAAATTTAAAAAATGTTAAAAAACCATTCTTAGCTTATGAGAAGTATATAAACAGATATTGGGCTGCACCTGCCCCGTGGGCTGCAGTTCACTAATTCCCGAGTTAAGAAAAATTCACCACGTCTTTGTCATCAGACCACATCACAGTCTTATCTCAAAGATGTTCCTATGAATGAAATGTATTTCTCAGAGTTCTCGAGAAACAGAATGTACTCTGTAGCCCACCTATCTGCATATACAAAATATGGTATAAATAAGGAGCGAACATGAACTCCTTTAACATCCCAGTATAGCAGCCTCTTCAAGTCTAGTTACCAAAATCCGTGAGATTAATATTTGGATACGCATTTCCCACAAAGATAAACCTCAGATGGGACATTAAGCTGTACAGTAAAGTCTCAGGAAATCATAGCGCTTAGAAGACAGGCCAGCTCTTGCCTGGTTTCCCTGAACACATGGCCCTTTGTCGCGCGTCTCAGATTTGGTTCTATCTACTCATGTTGGGCCCACACTGATGGTGAAGAAATGGTCAGATTATTGCCAGGCTGGTCAAATGATGGCATAAAGCAAAACAAAACAACCAACCCAAACAAATAGTCTACTGAAAATGCATTTTCTAGACCCTTCTCTTTTTACCTTACCAAGCAAGAGCACAGAGCACTTGGTATTTACTCATAATAATTTAAAGCAATCAGTTCTGAGAGCCTGCCAGATTCTGTGTGCAAAGGCCAAAATGGGGAAGGGTGATCTTAAATTGATATGGTCTTGGCTTACCTAGTATCTTGCAGGAAACTTGCCTGGTACCCCAGGGACAGCAGATGAATCTGCTTATTTCGAGTATATTCAGGAAGACATGTGTGCTGGACCTGTGCAGAGCGCCATCTGCAGGCAGATGGAGAGTGCACTCATGGTGCTCAGCTGAGCTGGAGGGAGGGCTGTGGGGCTTTAAGGGTGAAGAGCTGAGTCCAGGAGAGGCCACAGAACACGGAACTGGAGAGCTGGGCTTCCAGAGTGAAGCTGCCTGGGCTGGATCCTGGCTTTGCCACCTAGCCATGTGACGTTAGGTAAATGGCTTAAATTTTCTGGGCCTCCTTTTTCTCTCATGTGGGAAATGAGCCCGATCAGAGTACCAACAGGATTGTGAAGACTAAGTGATGCATACTAGTAAAGGGGCTGAAACCGTGCCCAGCACATAGCAGGCACTCAGTACAAGTTAGCTTTCGCAGATATTAGAGCAGTGGTGTGATGGAACAGGAAGAACGCTGCCCCGGGGGCAGGCCGGGTTCTCACGGTCCCCCAAGATTTATGATCCGTGGGTCCTTCAAGAGCCATTTTACCTCTCTGGTCTCTAATTGTCTTCCCTGTAGAGCGAGGGCCAGAATACCTTCTGTATCTGCCTGATGGCAGAGGGCTGGACCCCTTTCTGAAGAGTCCTCCGATGGCAGTATTGGAAATTAAACAGTCACTTAGCAAGGCACAAGACTGGGTAGTCAGTCCTAGCTAGCTATTGGGCCAATCGAAAAGCAGCAGCAAAAAAGAGAGATTAAGAAAGAGAGAGAGAGGGAGAAAGAAGGGAAGAAAGAAGGAAGGAAAAAGAAAAGAAAGTGAAGGGGAGGGGAGGAAAGGAAAGAAAACAACAAATAATTTTTAAAGACTTTCATTCACATTATTTGCAACATTAAAGGAAATTTAAAAGGTATTTTCTTTTTAACACAAAGCAATCAAACAGCGGGCAGTAGACAACTATTCACCCGGAGATCACAAAGATCCACACAAGTGATAATGATGATAAGTAAGCCACCGTCCCTCATCTCCTTCCACTCCTACCTGGCCCTACCCATACAATTTTTGTGAAATGACATTTCTAGAAAATCTGAGGATGCTAAGGGGTTGAAGGCAGGGATGCCCACACAGGCAAGTGTATCTCATTCAGTTTTAGAGACAATAGAGAATTGTCCTAACTCGGATCTGCCTCTTTTCTTCTGGCTTCACATGAAAGCCTGTGCCAAGGTGAGAGGCTGGATCGTTGCAAATCTAGCTCCACGCCTGGAGATAAAGTAATCAGAAACACTCGTCCTGCTGTCAGAGCCTGGTAAATTTCACTCTTACTGCATACAAATAAGAAGTGGGTGAAGACTACTTCAGAAGAGGACCAAGGGTACCCTGGCTTCAAACCCTCAGTGGCAAGCTACCTGTATCTCCTGGCTCCCAGAATTAGCTCTGTCCAGTTAGGATGATCCTAACTGCTGGCAGTGGAGAGAGTTCATTTAGTACGGGTTGGGGAAATATCAGGGGCACCTCCAGAATTTTGTATGGTGGTCTTGGACGAGACTCAGGTCCTCTGAGGGGTCTTCTGGTTCCTTGCCCACGGAGTGTGGCCCCCACAGGCAGCCCTAGAAAGTGCCCACCCTTCCTATAGGTTCAGCGTAAGATCCCCAAAAGATCTGTAGATCAAACTAGAAAGGGGGAAAGGAGCTCCAAGTTCTCACTGATTCTAGAACACCACTCCCTCCATTTCAGGTACCCTAAACTGGCTGCAAAACACCGGGAATCCAACACGGCTGGCATCGACATCTTCTCTAAGTTCTCCGCCTACATCAAAAACACAAAGCAGCAGAACAACGCCGGTGAGTGGCCCCCTTCCACTTAGAACTCCTGACAGCCTTGCCCACTGCCCAGGACATCTCAGACACCCGGGTCCAAGAAGCACCTGGCACCAGTGCTGTTCACTGTTTGCCCACATGCATGTCTGCTGTGACACAGGTGTAGATCCTTCTTTTTGTCTAGTGCAGGAGAAAAGGCCAGTGGGCCCTTGTGCTGAATTTGGAGGGAGGGAAGCAATTTGTGTTCTGAGCCTGTAATGGTCTGTACAGAAGTTTCCTGCCTCGGCCATCCGCTTGCCATTTGTCCCAGATTCACAACCTTGCCTGGGTTCTTGGAGGCCCTACCTGGGACCACATATTCCAGCTTCCTTCTGGTCCCTGCAGGCCCTCTGAAGGGGTCGTGCAGAGGTCATGGTGGGACAGCACGGTCACCACGTGGGGTCGTGCAGAGGTCATGGTGGGACAGCACGGTCACCACGTGGGTAAACACTGCAAAGGGAGCCCGGCCCTCTGCTTCCTACCCCTGCTGCAAGCACAGAGGATACTGGGGGAGCCGCAGCTCAAAACCTGGCCCATCCCCCATCTGGCCTTGGCTACAGAGCCCAAGACTAGTTCTCCTGTGAGGCCTTCTTGGAGGGGTCTGTCTTAGTGCCTCATTTAAGCTCCTAGCACTGTAAGTACCTCATTTGGCCTTTCTTTTAAGAACTAGACAAAGCAATTCTAATAGAACCATCAAATTGAGTATGTGTCACACTTGAAAAACTGTGTTAAGACCTAGGAGGAAAAAGAAGTTTTCTTGCCTCCCAGTGGGAGAATGAGACAGGCTTAGGGGCAGAAGCCTGGAGCCCAGCACAGTACCAAACAGAGCAAGGCCTGCACGAATCTTGGTGAATAAAGGAGTGAACGAATGACCATCAAATGAACACACGATGGACCCACACATGGTGGGATATGCTAGACGTTTCAGGAGCTCAGAGGAGAAAGGCATCTTTTTGGATGAGGTGACCAGGAAGGGCAGCTATCATGAAGCGAAAGGGAAGACATTTTGGCAGGAACAGAGTTGGTGCAGTGGGAAAGCTGTGTCTGCCAGGGGTGTTCAGAGCAGGAAGGATTTACCACAGGGCCTTTGAGAAAGCTGCTCTGAGGGGGTTTCAACTGGGTTTTAGGAGGTGAAGGGAGAGTCAGTGGGCTTTGAGTAAAGGGAGGAGGTCGTGGGGGTGGTGGTGGGAAAATGCCAGCAGTAGAGACTGAAGAAAATGACCAGAGCCTGTGGCTCCAGCCTGGGGGTCAGGTTTTATCCTGGGGGCCACGGCAGCCTTTCGAGGGGCGTGAGGAGGCATGAGAAGGAAACCGGCCTTCGGGGACAAGAAGAAGAAGAAGAAGAAGAAGGGATATGGAGAGATTTTAAACAAGTTCAGTGCTCCTGCTTCCCTGCTGTTTGGACCTTGGTGGGTAGAGAAGTGTCCCCAACAAAGCCATGTCCACCAGGGACTTGAGAATGAGGCCTTATCTGCAAATAGGGTCCAATTAAGGGAACACAGAGACCCGGGGAGAGGTTCACATGAGGGTGGAACAGGGATTGGGTTGTGACAACCAGATTGGGGGGGCCACCAGAAGCTGAAAGAGATGAGGAAAGGGCCCCCTGGAGAGCCTCGGGAAGGAGCGCGGCCCTGCTGACACCTTGATTTTGGACTTCTGGCCTGTAACACTGGGAGAAGAGATTTCTGGGGTGTTGGGCCACCCACTGTTGTGGTGGGGCTGGGACGCGAAGGCAGCCCTTCAGGGCCGCGTGCGCCAGGGAATTCAGCTCTGGTTTGCAGATCCCACATCCAAAGCCCTGTCCTCTCAGCCACAAATACCTTCCTTCAGACTTGTCAAAGCACCCTCAGAAGGATTATCTCATTGGAACCTTCCAGAGTTTTTAAGTTACAAATTGCATTGACATCGTATCCATATTTACAGTTCTCTGATCCCAACCCCAAACCAGCAGTTTCCACTGAACATCCTGTATCGGTTTCTTATAAACTCAAGACTCTCCAATTTCCATTGTTTCCACTTCTTCTCTTTCCCCCTGTTTTTTTCTGGGTTGAGTTCTGTCCCTGTGACTCCTTATGCCCAGACTCATCTGTGCATTTCAGAGCCCCAGCCTTTCTGCTGTCCCAGAGAGCCTGTCCCCATCACAGCCCTTGGCATGGGGGTTCTTCTGTCCTGCCCTGAACTGGACTCCGTGCATTTGTTCCTTCCCTGTAACTATGGCCTGCCTACCCTCCCACCGCCCTCCTCCTCCACTTTCCCTTCCCTTCACCCTTACCCTCCAGTTCTGGTCTGCTGGGTCCAGAAGTTCTTAGGCTCAGTGAGCCAGAAGCCAAGACAGAGAGTAGCTCGGTGGCCCACTGCACTCAGCCACTTGCCCCAGAGACAGGTCACACCCTGCTCTGCTTCCTGCCAGCTTTGTCGCCGGTGTCGCTGGTGGCCCCCCGGGAGGCTGCAGCAAGAGACCCCAGGCTTCCATTCACACCCCTCCCTATGCTTCTTTCCCATTTCTCTCTCTGGATCTTCAGCTCTGCATCTATTTCTTCAATATCCCTTCTTCAGATTCTCCCTTTTGTGTTTTCAACTTCATTATCTCTTGAAAAGAGCCCTCCCTCCCACCTTACCACCTAAAGCCTCCAAGTCCCCGTAGATGCACTGGCCATGGTGGTGTGCCTTTCCTGCCCTCTTGACATCAAAGTGTGAAAAAAACCAACATGGTGATGTGGTCCTACCCAGTGGGTCATCTCTCCACTCCTGTGGTAGATACTGGGACTGCCATTCAAAATGTCCCTGTTTCACAAAACCTCAAAAGTCCCCAGCTACTGAGATCCAGGGGAGCCATCCATAGCTAGCACACAAGAGAACCGTTTGTTAGTTTGTACATTCGGTCGTTCACTTATTCATTCAGCAAACACGGGTTGCTTGGAATGGCTACAAGCCCAAGCTAATGTTTCAAGGGCATTTCTTGTGTACCAGGTACTGTGCTAGGTTCTAGAGGGGTCAAGTCAAATGAGACCAAGTCATTGCCCTCAAAGAGCTAACTGGGGGGGGAGGGTGGAAAACATATGAACAGGTGATTTCTGGCCAGTGTTGGGACTCCACATCTGCCATTGCTAGCTGTACAATTTTACTAGAGAGACTTCTCTCTAAGCCTCTGTTTCTGCATCTATAAAATATACTTAGGAAGGTTTTCAGTTTCTGCATCTGCCAAATAAGGCGATTACTAGCACGGCCAGGTCTGTAATGCAGATTCGTTGACTCTGTAAGTCAGGCCTACAAATTCTGACACGTGGGGAACGCTCATTTGCTGTTAACTTTGGTTATGGCTGCGGCTGAAAACATGGCGCAAACATGAATACTGGCATCAGAAAAATCCCACTTCAGCTCTTATTTCCACCACCCCCAGCCAGCACTTCCAAATCTCTCTCTCAATCATCTCATGTGTTTCATTTTGTTTCCTACGTTCTTGTCTCCTCCTCTCCAGAGGCTACAGGGAGGAGGGTCCACGGCCTGGGCCTGCCTGTCACACCTTCAGGATTGTAGCTTTTGACTCCAAGCTCGGGTTTGTGCTCTGGTTTGCTGTCTGTCACTGCACAGCCTCCTCCCCCAATAGCCGCCCCAGCCGGGTCCCCTTGGTCTGCTGAGAGCGGATCCCCTCCACGCCCTGCCACGCCCCCTTCTCAGACGTGCTCTTCAGTTCGCTTCAAGACAGCCTGGACTTTCTCATGAGATTCTTGCTCTCCCTCCCCCTGCGCACATGCTCTCTAAAGAAATAAATAAAAGTCTCAAGAGCCCATACTTAGTAAGATGCTACATGGCCTTACTTTCTGGCCACTTGGGATTTCTCCCACCACCAACCTGGTTTGCAGGCGATGCAGGGACTGTGTTTCTCCGTATCTCAGAGACCGGCGGCTGTGTTCACCTTACAAACTGAAATCCACTGCCTGGGTTCAGACCACAGCTGCCCTCTCTTCTCGCTGGCCTGGGGACACCAGGCAAGTTACTTCACCTCTCAGTGGGCTTCAAGTTTCTTCATCTGTAAGGTGGGGGCAGTAACTGTCTGTACCTCGTAGGTGTGCCAGGAAGAGTGCTGGCACTGGGTTCAGATATCTGCTCTTTTTTCATTCTGCTCAGTTAGTCAGCATACAGTTCAACATTAGCTTTTGATGTACTGTTCAGTGATCCATGAGTTGCATGTAACATAATATGCTGAACAATAATAATAATAATAATTTTTAAGACAAATGTCAGCTCTTGTTCTGTGCTGTTATCCAGGGGCAAACAGGTACACCTCAGCAGAGAGGTCTGGGGTAAAAGTGTAGTTTGAGGGGGTGTATGATGTCCATGAGTGAGAGGAAGGGAGCACTAGGGACAGCATGAAGGTTCACTCACACTTAGGGGAGAGCAGCGAGAGAGAGGTCAGGGAGGAAGGTTAAGAAGGATTGGCCAGGGAGTGAAGAAAGCTGGGAAAGGCAGAAGACAGGGAAGATCCTGAAGCTGAGGAAGGAACGTTTGTTTTGTTTTGTTTTGTTTTGTTTTGTTTTTAAGAGTGATCTGTGGCACAAAATGCTATGCAGAGGATCATGGGAGGCTTCGTGCTCTGCACAGCTCCCTGGAAGGGTCCTTGGGTGTCCTTCTCTGATGGCAGCCCCTCGCCTGCAGCAGCCCATTCCTCAGATCCTACACGGCAAGTGGGCGTCCAGGCTGGCCGGAGAAGCAGGCCCTTCTCCCCTGGGGAGGCGAGAGGGAGTGTAGGCACAGGAGGAGACGGCTCTGAGTGGAATCAAGAGCCTACTGGGAGGCAGTGCTTGTGGCCCTGAGAAGGGACATTCCTGAGCATGCAGAGAGCAGCACTGGGCGTGGGTTTGGCTGTGGGAGTCCCTGCTCTGAGGCCCTGCAAGGTACTTTCTCCATCCAGCAGGATGGCTACCTAGCCTCCTGGGCTCAGTAGTGAAGGTTTGCAGCTGAAGGATCATGGGAGGGTGCCAGCTTTGTCCTATATTTAGATAAGATATTTAGTGCCCTCTGCATTAGATGGGACTCATGCATCCCTAATTTTCCATGGAAGATGAAGGACAGGATAATATGCAACAAATGAAGAAAATCTAAATGGAGATGCTGTTTATGGTTATAATATTGATGTAAGTTACCATGAGATAGGTGTTCAGATCATGATTGTTATCCATTTATTAAAACTAAAGAACTTCCTCGAACTAGAAATACAAGGTTTTACTAATTGTTCTTTACAGAAAAAGAGGTGGCAGTCCAGTTCAGTACTAACGTATCTTCGTAATAGTGATCTTTAGAGAGTGGGAGTTGATGTGGTTGAAATGCAGAAATCCTCACAGATAACAAAAAGAGCATAGCTCACTCTTCCCTACAGTGCCCTATCATTGGACACACACATTTGTTAATGATTCTCAGGCCTGAAATATATGGTAATCACTACTCCCACATCATGATACCAGCATTTGAGTGCTTTTTAATGCTTGCCTCTTGTATTTTGAACAGGGATAACAGAGTGGATTTGAAATGCATAACACAGTCTGTGTACTTAATATATTTTAATTAATAAAACATAATGGTTTTTAACATCTTAAAAAAAAATGCCTTCGGCGCATCTGGTAACACAGGGGCAGTCAGCAGCAGTCAGCTCTGTCCCCAGCCGGTCCGCTGTCTGCCCTGCTGCGTGGCTTGAAGGCGGAATGCGGCGGTGGCGTGGCCTCTACGTCAGCGGCGCGTGGGCCTCCAGCTCTCACATCACATCCTCGGTCTCTTCCCAAAAGTGTCTGGCCCTGCGGCTCTCACCGTCCTCTGAGATGCCATCCTGGCGCATGGAGCTCCCGTGGCCAGAGACTCCGTGGCTCTGGCTCTCCTGGCTCCCGCGCCCCACCCTGGCTGCCGCTCCCACTCCCCGCTGCTGGGAGGACCCTGCTCCGCCGCTCCAGCCCTTCGCTTGCGGGTTTCCGCCCACCCTCTCCTTACTCGTCTTCCCCACTCCGTCTTCTCTACCATGATCTGGGCTTTTCTCTCTGCGGACCCACCTTGCACTGTGCATGTGTAACCCTCAAGATGCTGTCAGAACAGACTGAAAATCTCTGCCAGACCTCTTGGCTTTCAAGAAATTCATTTTAGCTGCTGACACCGGTCCAGCTGTAAGATACTCTATTTTACTTGATTTTTCACAATCTCTCTTTTTTCCGTCTGCTTCAGTCCTATTCAGTCTACAAGTTTCTTTCGGGTTTTGAACATAGGGCATGTGCTGGGTGATTAACACAGGGGTCCAACCTGCATTTTTAGTTCTTTGTTACTCACTATGTTTCAAGTCCCCCCAAGTTCTTTTACATTTCTTCCCACCCCATTCCATTTCCCCAGATACACTTAACTTTCCTGCCCAGGATCATTACCGTGTGGTTGTTGGTATTCTTTTCCCATTTTCGTTTTGCTTGGAGAGGGAGTGGACGTACATATGCACGTCAGCTAAGGCAACAACCCTGTGTTTCCTGTTCCGTTCACACCTGCGCTTGGCACCATCACCATCCTCGTGTGCATGCCAGCTTCTGAGGGACTCTCTTTCCTTACCTCCCACGGTGTGTAAAAAGCCCCCCTCAGTCTCTTTTATCTCACCCATACATCATGTGAAGCCTTATGGCTTTCCCTAGCCACAAAACACACATACATGTCAGGCTGCTGGTACTCCATGTTTCTGAGCCGAATGATTTTTTTCCCCCGGTTTGGATGGTTTTGGTGTTGTGAGGCTTCCTTGGAATCCCCTCATCTCTTCTTTCTTCAAGTGCAGCATTCGCTTGTGTTTTTGCCTTTGTGTTCTTCTGTCTAATGGGCATTTTTATTTTCAAATGTATCCTCACTCCGCTCGCTCCAGAAAGGCTTGATAACTGCTCGGAGGGGCACGTAATGCACAACCATGCAGCATACACGAGAACGGGGTGCGAAAGGAAAGCCAATGCTGCACACAGACTCAGACCACAAATTTGGCACTAAACCTTCTAGCACACGAAGCCCAAAGGGACCCACTGGTCAGCTACAGTTTGGTTCTCCCTGTAGACAAAAACATACCGATCTCCCTGAAGAGGAACTAGTATTACCGATCTGGGGGCTGGAGTCCTGGTACGGAGGAGCTGCTATTTTCATTGGCTTTGGCCTTTGCCTTGTATGATTTCCCTTCTCTTTGTCTGTAGACTCCAGGCTGCTGACTTCACGCTCCTGTGACTTCTGTCCTCTTTCCCTGCAGGTGCCTACTTCACCTTGCCCCTCCCGCCCACCCTAGTCAGATAAATATTTCAGACTTTTCTTGACTTGTACCCCTTTTCCCCGCAAAATGCATTTTTTTTTCTTTTTTCTCTCCATGTATCTTAAGGGCCCTCAGAGCCCCCTGCAGCTTCAGGCCTATTCCACCAGCTTTCCTCCTGCTTTTTGTCATTTCCAAGACTCAGATCAGCCCGCCCACCCATGTCTGTTTTCATCATGAGGCTCAGGCCCCTGAGTGGGCTGCCTTTGCAAAGATGTGTCCCTCTCCACTTATGGACGACTTGTGCTATCCTACCATACCCTTCCTAAAGTATTTGTCCTAATAAAATACTTCTACCTTCCTAAATAAAGCCCTAAAAGCCTTCCTTGGGTACCGAAGGTGTGCTGGGACACAGTGCCGTGTGTTTGGTGTAAAGTCCCACACCACAGACTGAGCTGTCTCTCCAGCTTTTGCCCTTCCTTAGTTAGAAGTGTCGTGGCCATATTTTCCAAACTGAAGATCAGATGTCTAACAAATTGCTTTCATTGAAAATAATCCAATTATAAGAAATTGGTACTGTCCCAGAAAATCTAGGACACATGTCCCCAAATGAAAAGCACCTGGTTGGGGCTTAGCCCTCTGCTCCCCCTTCTCCCCAACCCAAATCCAAACCCAGCAGCCACCACAGGGGGAAGGAGAGTATATCATGGTTCCTACCACCTCCTGACCCCAGATCCTTTGCTAAAACACATGCTCCTTAGCCACGAAGCTCGCTGAACAGTCCTGATTCTGTTCGCAAACAAAGGCCAGGGTTTCCTCCTTCCTGAGACTTGCATCAGCGGCTTCACGTCCTGAGACCTGGAAACATGGAGTGGGCTCTGTGGGCTTATTCTGAGAAAATTGGCGATCACAGCCACATATCAGGAAGAGGACTCTTGGAATGTTCTAGAAACCTCGGTGAGCTCATCTCATCATTGCAATGATCATTCTCACTTGATGGAAGTGTCATTGAAGGATGACACTGCACATATTAACACAATATCAGTTACTCCCATCCTGTCTCTCTCTCTTCCCCTCATCTTCCCCCAGAGCCCTCATGTATGGTAGCATGACCAAGCCATATGCACCTGCTTTCCTTGCTCCTTTCTCCACTCAGGCCTGAATCTTCAAACTGTCCTAACTTCTCTCTTCTAAAAGGTGCCCCTTGCAGTGAGCCACACTCCTCTCTGATGCTGATGGGAAAAGATTCTGTCTATAGCCCTGGCCATCTTTCTTTCCCTGCCGCACGCCCAGTGGTTTGTGTCCACACAAGCTCATTCCTGCCCTTCCACCTTGCAGCCTGCCTGTCTGGCTGACCATTCCAGTAAATGGGCTCCTCCAGGCACCTAATCTGTGTGCACCTCCCTGTCCCAGTGGTCGAGTACCTGCTTCCTAGCTATACCCCTCACTCCCTTCTAGTAAAATCTGTCACTAAACAAGGCGAACCCCACTTGATGTATGGAATTTGAGGCTCGTGGGCTTCATCCCAATACTAAGAAGTTTAGTTAAATCTGTACAATGGGCTGCCAACAAAGGAAGTGAGTGTCCCATCACTGAAGGGGCGCAGAAAGAGGCTGGACCTATGGAGGTAGGAACTGCCTGATCTAAAGTGTCATCTATTGTAAGACCTCATTATTTAAATTGCCAGTAAAAAACAAAAAATGCTTTCAGATAAACAAAAATCCTTTCATTTCAACTATAACATGTTGATTGTGAGAAACAGCCTGATTTCAGAGATGTCAAGTATGAAAAAATGAAACATGAGAGGTAGATGATTCCCATAAACTTTCCCAAATAGAACATTCTATAATTTGCTAGAAGCTCTGCCATGGAGCATCAGATCCTCCTTACGCTTGGCCTTGAGTGATGCCTTTGGAAAGAAAGTGAATTGAGGTCAGCATTACTTTCAGATCCCTCTAGGCTGTCTGTCCTAACTCCATCTTGGCTGAAGGGTCAGCCGTGTCCCTGTCTCTCGTGCCTGGAAACACATAGCACCTGTCTCATAGGTTAGAGGTTGGCAAGCATTTCCTTCCTTCCTTTCAGATTTTATTTATTTATTTGAGAAAGAGTGAGAGCAGGAGTGGGGGGAGGGGCAGAGGGAGAGGGACAAGCAGATTCCCTGCTGAGCAGTGTAAGAGCCCAGTGAGGGCTCGATGCAGGACTCCATGTGGGACTCCTCAATCCCAGAACCCTGAGATCATCACCTGAGTCAAGGGCAGACACTTAATTGATTGGGCCATCCAGTCTCCCCCCCCTCCAAACATTTTCTATGAAGGGTCAAATAAATATTTCAGACTTTTCAGACCACAGAGGTTATCCCAGCTGCTCAGCGCACTGTTGGAAATATAAGGGAACCACAGACAACATACAAGCAAGGGAGTGTGGCTGTGTTCCCATACGGCTTCACTTACGGACACCCACCATTTGAATTTCACATTCTTTCCAGGGGTCATGAAATAGTCTTCCTCTGAATTTTTTCACCCATCCCCAAATGTAAAAACCATTCTTAGCTTGAGGGCAGTGCGAAATGACCAGTGGGCTGCATTTGGCCCTTGGACAGTAATGTGCTGACTTTTGTCTCAGGCCATCTCAGACTCTAAGAGCAAGTTTCTTAATTTCTAGACCTCTCAGCTTCCTCCTCTGTAATAGGGAGATTCTAACAGTGTTCTTTCTTGTAGCCTCGTCATGTTAATGACATGAATGAATGCAGTAAAGCCCTGAGGACAGCTCCTGGCACACCATAGGCACCAATATGGGATAGCTATTGCTACTTTGCTGCTTCTAATTTCATAAATCCTCCCCCAAATTCCCTGGTGTCGGCCCTCCGCCCTGGGTGGCCCGGCTCTCATTGAATGTAGCAGCATGTGCTGCCCTCTTCTGGCAGCGGGAGGATCTGCGCTAGAGCGGGCTGATGCTGTCAGCCTGGAGAGGCCTGTGGATTTTCAAGCATCCTCTTCATAGGAGAACCAGTTACACCCGAGTGTTGGCTGGGGCTTCAAGAGAGGCCACATCTTCCTTGGGGACTCAAAGCCACCTTCCATTCTCTGTCCCCCACACCCAGGGTGGGGCACGTCCGGCAGGCCCGATGGATCTCCGGAGAGGCCGCTGGCTACCTGCTAACCAGATGCCCTGATTGCTTCTCTCTTCCTTCCCTCTTCCCCTTCCGCCACCTCCAGTCTTGTCTTTGACGAACTTCCCGGACCTAAAATAGGAAGGCGTTTGACAGGACGCAAAGCGGCCGGGGAGGGCCGTTAGCCCAGAACCAACAAGGCCCCTCCTATCAAAGGCCTTCTTCTCCCAAAGCGTCCTGAATACGAACCGAGGCTGGGGGGAGAGCGGCGAGGCGCGAGGCGGGAAGTTTTCCCGGACTCCCCAGGATGTGGCGAGCCGTGTGTGAAAGAGTGGATATTTATTATCCCAAGCCACTTCAATCGCGAGGTGATTATTTCCTCCTCCTCTTCCTCCCTCCCAGCCCTCGGCCCCTTGTTCTGGTGGTGGGGCCAGTCTGAAGGCCGCGGCCTCTCCAGGGGGATGCGCTCCGCGCCGCCTCTCGTTCGCCGCCTCCCCACCCCTGTTCTGGGGGGAGAGCTCAGGCGATATGAAAAAGGTAGGAATGTGAGCTCTAGGACTCCGCAGAGGCGCAGAACCCAGCGAGGTGGCCGTGGGATTCCAGGTCTGTCCTGTCGGAAACACTGACCTGTTCTTTTGGAGAAAGACAGCTGTGTCCCAACTCAGGACAACTGGTTCCCCGGACAAAGTCCTCAGCCTGAGCGGTTATCATGGTGGAGGCTCCTGGGTGGTCCCCGGACCACCACAGTGGTGAGGATAACGAGGTGACTGTCTTGCCACTTCCTCATAAAGCAGCCATTGCTGTCTCATTTCAAAAACGCCTCTGGTCATAAAGGAACCCTTCAGGCTGCCTTCCTTGGCCACCCCTGCGCGCAAAGAGCCAACTCAGGATATTTTGTTTGTTTGTTTGTTGGGTTAACGTTTTGCTTTGATTAGCATTCTTACAAGGAAAAACAAATAACCGAGGCTCGGTGGGACCCACCTCCGAGGCTTGGCGCGTCCTGTACCCATGCGCCCCCTCCCAGGCGGCGGGTCCTTGAGGCTGGGAGCAAGAGGGAGGGGAAGGGCTGAGTATTTCCTTCTGGCACCTCCCAGGAGTTGCCCAGGGGATTCCTCTAGAGGGCCTTTGATTTGGTTCATTATTGAGGCGGATGCCGGCAATTTCTAATTTAACAAATTTCGCCTCTGAACCGAATCTTTGGAGGGCAGTTGGTGGTGGCATGGCACACTGACTGGGGCCAGGGCCCCGGGGAGGGGATGGGGGGGGCTGGTCCTGCGTGGGTGGGCGCATTCATTAGTGGAAGGAGCCGGTGTTAGCTGTGTGGGCTCCCCGGCTGGAGTAGAGCAGAGACCACCAACACCATTCCATGTGGTGGAATTTCCCGCTGTCTGACCAGAGCGAGTTGGCCTGGCCCGGCCTGGCCTCACATCAAGGCCTGGGGAATAAAGGAACATTAAATGACTCATTTGAACCCTAGTTAAATGCTCTTTCACCCCCGGCTACCGTTACCTCATTCTGGGGACTCGACACCTCTTGTCTTTGTGCAGTCTACACATGGGAGCTAAATATGTTTCTCTCTCTCTACACACACACATGCACACACACACAGCTCTTGTGTGTTCTGATATTTCTAGGTACGAGCCAAGGCCATTCAACAGCTCCTGAACTAAATGGCATGTACCCATTCATCTGAAAACATGTGCTTACACATGGAGTTTTATTAGTGATGAGACACGACATGGGCCTCACACCTTCAGTATTAAGCATGGTGGTGTTTAGACCACAGAAGGGCAGCCGTGTGTGCGTGAGTCTGTTTATACTCCATCGCGTGCATGTGGGTCAGGAGAACTGTAGTTGGTGACACGGGGTCTGTGCTTAGAACTCCTCATCTATGATTAGCACACAGCTCTGAGGGAAAATTCTCCCTTGTCTTGACTCTTAGTGGAGAGTGGGTCTGGGCAAAGTAGCATGTCGAATGGGTTTAGCCGTTTTGGGGGATGACAGGATATGAAATCCAGGTGGTGTCCCAAACCTTCTATCAAAAACATTGAGACACCTCAATGATAAACGCTCCTTGTCAAGTTCAACACCGTTCCGTCCAGGCGGGATGGACCACGGTCTCTCCGCGTCTCACAGGAGAGGTTGGTGCATGGAGCGATTATTCAGAAGATGTGGGGGAGCCATGATGGTCACAGGATAAACCAGGCATTTCTCAGCTTTCAACCTCTTTTGCTACAAACTAAGTAATGGGAATTGAAACTGGGGGCTCAATCCAGTCTGGTATTTGGAATTATGTTCTATGACTGGAACTGTCTCTCAGCTGAGAACCTATAATGCTTTCATAACCTCTGTTATAGTAAATGGAGCATCAGGGTGGAAAAAAAAAAAGTTTTTTTCTATACCCCATGTAAAACCAATCAATAAGAACAATGAGAACAGTTCTCCCATGAAGACCATCAGTGTGGTGGTGGTAGCGTTGTTTACTTAAGTGGTATTTTTCTTATCATCCTCATTTTTATAAAATGCATTCAAGGAACATTGAACTTAGTGTTAGAGGTGGAATTTCACCAAGAATCGGAAGTGAAGACACAGAAAATCAAATACTTGTGTTCTTCCAGCCAGAAGTCAGAGGTCAGACTATTCTTCTAGAAAGCCCTGGTCAAAGAAGCATAGTAAGAAGTGTCATAGTAAGAAATATATTTCTCTGTGCCCAGAACCCCTCCCATTCCTGAATATTCTAGAGAAGGGGGTTGAACCACATGATTCCTTTGTGTTGAGCTCTGACTCTGATGATCACGTGCCCATTGGTGTCTGCAAAGACAATTACCCACCCACGTTTGGCTTCTGTTTGGGGGACCTCAAAGGCAGGTTTTATTCAACACTTGGCCCACGTCTCACCCTGGCCTCGGTCTTACCCGTGTCACCTGTTTTAGAGATGCCGGGTTGCTGATGACCTATACTCGTTTGGCTTTGATGAACCCCCAGGAGGACATACCAGGCCAAACAAATGATTTCCCTTCATCCATCCATGAGAGACCAAATGTTATCATTACACGAAGAAAGGGAACCATTTTAGGCCCTGTAATGAAATAAAGCCAGTTGCATAAGCATATAGAGACATATTGAATTACATTTTAGGGGCCCTCACTTTTCCTCAAACCCCACTGAAGAGCTCATTCTTCCAACAAACACTTATTCAGTACCAAGCACTGTGCAAGGTGCTAGAATAATAATGGAATAAAGAAATATTGACAATATCTATGTGAATTGGCCAAGGTTGTGTTTGGCCACATGTCATAGAAACCTGATTATAGATGCTAAAGCAAATATTGATTTTATTTTCCTTAGCAAAACCCTAGGCAGCATTTTACTATGTGCCATGCCCTGCCCTAAGCACCCTCTGTAAATGTTCACTTCTTAATAGGAGTTTGCTTTTCTCACATAACAAGTCCATAGAGTAGGGAGGTCTGGGTGGTTGTAGTTGCTCAAAGAGTCATGGGTCTAGATCCTTAGAGGACGAATCCTCTGTCTTTAATGTGTGACTTTCATCCTCATGTCACAAGATAGATACTCTGCTTCCGGACGTTAAGTCTGAGTTCTAGGCAAGGGCAGCTGTGTCTGTCCTTTCTCTCCCAAAAGCCATGAATTTCCATGAATTTCCACTTCTATCTTATTGGCCATACCAGGCATTTGGTCTTCTCTAGTAAAAGTCTGCGTAAATTAAAAGAGAAGCGTTTTTAAGTGGGACATTACCACTCTGAGGAAATCTGGGTTCTTTCAGTAACAAAGAAGGTGAACATGAATATTTGCATATAACTCACTTTCAGCTTAAGGTGATTAAAAAAAAAAGAGAGAGAGAGAGACTACAGTGAAAATAGCTGATCTAGCCATGCCAAAAAAAGCATAATATTTCAAATTCTCCTTTGGGGTTGACCAACTCTGAATCATTTCCCCACGTTGATTTTAAGAAAGAAGAATAGGGGCGCCTGGGTGACTCGGTTGGTTGAGCATCTGACTCTTGGTTTCGGCTGAGGTCATGATCTCAGGGCACTGGGATGGAGCCCCATGAACAGCTCTGTGCTCAGCGGGGAGTCTGCTTGAGATTCTCTCCCTCTGCCCCTCCCCCTCCCTGGCTCTCTCTTTGTCTTTCTCAAATAAATAAATCTTAAAAAAAGAAAGAAAGAAAGAAAGAAAGAAAGAAATAGGAGTATAAAATTGTACCCTTAGGGGCGCCTGTGTGGCTCAGTGGGTTAAAGCCTCTGCCTTCAGCTCAGGTCATGATCTCAGGGTCCTGGGATGGAGCCCCGCATCGGGCTCTCTGCTCAGCAGGGAGCCTGCTTCCTCCTCTCTCTCTGCCTGCTGCTCTGCCTACTTGTGATCTCTGTCTGTGTCAACTACATAAATAAAATCTTAAAAAAAATTGTACCCTTAATCTGCAACACTCTGACTTCAAACTTTAGAAGATGCAAGCCATGCACTTAAGGCACCCAGCGGAGAGCTTCTCCTCTGAGACCATCATCCATGTGGAGGCAAGTTCGGGCACCCAGAGGGCTGCTCCGAGCAAGGGGGGTGGAGGGTCTAATTGTGGCGTGTTGGGGGACTTCTGCAAAAGTATCCCTTGATCCTTACCCCTTAAGGTTGCCGCGTTGCATGACTAGGAGGAACAAGGCTCGCTCAAGTGGGACTGTGGTTACGACAGCAGAGTCAGAGTGAAAGGAACAGCTGAATATTCAAGAAAACACTGCCTAACTCATCTGGGGTGACTTCTTCAGGGTAGAGGACAAGTCAAGCACAATATTTATCCAGCAGACTTTTTTCTTGCAACTCTAGGAACTTACTAGCCCTTTTGCATGCTGTTGATGTATTTTCTACATCACGCAGCATCCCACCTTGCATAGAAGAATGGCCCACTGCGTGGCAGACAGAGTTCTAAGCCTCCGACAGGCATCACTCATGGCTACCCTACGAGGTGTGCTTTGTTAGGATCTTTGTTTCACAGAGGAAGAAACTGAGGTGCAAGAGGTTAAGCAGCCTGCCCAAACTCATAGGTGGCCGAGCCAGGATCCCCATGCAGGCAGTCCCATCGTCTGTGCACCTGACCTCTATACAGGATACATTGAAATAATCCATTATTTAAAAAGCATGTGGTGCTGAGTTTTTAAACAAGAGTAGGCGGGTCATTTTGGAAACTGTGATCCAGTCAGTCCATAACCCGTGGAAAAACTACCATGTGTGTTTCCCAACTATACTACACAATCCCAGCTTCGTTTGGGGAGTCCTCACTCAGCAGCCATGGGAGGCCAGGGACACCGAAGCCGGCCCACCCACTGTGGGTGCTGGACAGAGAACGCTTTGAGAAAGGATTATGGGCAGCCAGGTGAGAGTTCATAGGACAGGCACGGAACAGTGGACATCAGTAATCATTTAGATTTAGAGCTGTGGTGGCCGGGTTCTAAATTTGTCAATGGTTGGGACGCC
The DNA here is from genome assembly GCA_004024625.1 of Mellivora capensis. Lineage (NCBI taxonomy): Eukaryota > Metazoa > Chordata > Mammalia > Carnivora > Mustelidae > Mellivora > Mellivora capensis. The sequence continues at coordinate 12,547 of PISX010002572.1, read as the reverse complement.
TGGGTGGCTCAGTCGGTTAAGCGGCTGCCTTCGGCTCAGGTCATGATCCCAGCATCCCGGGATCGAGTCCCACATCGGGCTCCTTGCTCAGCAGGGAGCCTGCTTCTCCCTCTGCCTCTGCCTGCCACTCTGTCTGCCTGTGCTCGCTCGCTCTCTCTCTGACAAATAAATAAATAATCTTTAAATTTGTCAATGGCTCTTATAGAAAAGATGCATCCATTTGAGGATGAACAGGACAAAATGTGGTTAAATCACTTCAGCCTGAGTGTTTGGAGGGAGTGAGCACTGAGAAAAAGTGTCTAGGTTCAAACGCTGGACCAAGGACGCAGAAAATATCTCCCTTGACTCTGTTCATTCTGGGTGTTTGAGCTTGAAAATAACCTGTTACAAAGTAACCATAAAAATCTCACAGTTTTCAGCCTGATTCAGTCTGCTACATAAACTACAACCAGCATTAATAGCTCCAGTCAGCATTTATGTCGTTCTTTCTATTAGCACAATGGTTTTTACAACCATTTATGAGTTTCTGGAAAGCCTAATAGAAAACACACATACATGTTTTACACGTTGGCCGTGGAAGATGCCGTTTGTGCCGGGCCAAGACTGGCCAGGCCAGGAGGGGTCGCCGCCGCCCCACGGCTGAGGGCTGGGCAAGGCCTCCCTAACCGGGAACACAGTCTCTGCGAGTTCCCCCAGCTAGCTCTCGCCCTCCCTGGCCCCTTTCTGCTGCTTGCTCTTTCCACTGCCTGCTTCAGTCAGAGTCTTTCTTTCTCCGTCTCTCTCTCTTCGTGTCGATAAGTTATCACTGGGGGAGCTCACAGGGTACAGGGTGTGAGTACAAAAGGAAGCCTAAATTTGAAGACATATGTGCTCATCTTTCTTCTTGAATTCACTGTGGCTTTTAGATTTAGAAAATTATTGGAATCTGGAAGTGTCTATATTATGCATACCTTCCTTCATACTTAAAGAAAAAACATCTTATGAAAGGCATGCCAAGGTTGTCCTGAATTCTTTACCATGCTGGTATGTTAAACACAGCCAAATGATTGCCAAAGATGTGCTTTAAAAAACATATATGTGTATATATATATATATAATATATATGTGTGTGTATGCACATATATACACATACATATATATTTTTCAATGCATGTGCTTTTACACACACATATATGTACAAATATATACACATATATGTATATATAACATATGCCTATATATAACATATATGTATATGTTCACACACAAACATAGTTTCTTTGTTGTTGGGAGTCATACTTTTCAACATGAGGGAATATCAGGTTGATCTGTGTTGATTCTGCACGACGATCCCCTGTTGGGCTTGGGGAAGAAGCTCTACAGAGGATCTGTTTCTTCTTCAAGGAAAAATCCCTGACTACCTTAGAAATATCTCAATGAAGTATAGACCCATTCGCTTGGTGAATCTCTCCACGAAAGGGGGGTAAGGGGCTTCCAACAGTGTCCTATATTCCAGTCCACCATAGTTTTAAGACCTGAATCCTACCTTCTTACTGGAAAGAACCATGGGAGTTTGTCATTGAATTCACCCCCCAGTCAAGGCTGAGATCTTTTCTAGAACAAACAAATAATACCCATGGCAGCAAGAGCTACACCATCCTGCCAAGCTCAGCTGACACTGCAAGAGGGAACAGTAGGGAACCTGTTGAAGTTGCCATTGCATTTTGCCTTCTCCTAAACCACTGTTTGTCTTCCCACCTTTCCTGTTTTCACCAGTGCCTAGAAACGGAGGCCTGGGAACGGCTTCCCACACGGAAGCCCCTGGGTCTTTCACAGCTAGAGTCCCTCTGACAATGTCCTCCTCTCTGGCTGTGAGGCCAAGACTAGTATTCTTGGTCTCATGCCAACGATGGACATGAATTCTCCAAACTATCAGACCAAGAAAGTTTGACACACTCCCATAGCTTGGAGAGAGCAATGCCAAATCCAAAAGAGATGATTCCAGGCAACTTGGGATCGCAGGCATGTTGGAAATGCAAGACTGCACTCTCTGTTCCCAGCTGTCCAGGATTCTCCTTGCACCTGGGAAGCTCCTGGATGCTCGGAGAAGCTTCACCTCAGACACCTGGCTTCATTCTTTCCTTCCTCACGTCCTCTTGTAAACTGAAGCTTGACAGCCATAATCATCAGAGCTAATTTTCTGTTAAGTCCCTCTACGTACCAGAGTCCGCAGAAGATGTTTGACAGCAACCCATGAACCGCCGTAATGAGCACAGGATTCGGCCTCAGATCTCTTGAAAAGCAGAGTGGATGTGCCACTCCGTGACTGTGTCTCTGATCACAAGACCTGTCAGGGAAGCCTAGTGCAGAGCTATGTGACACCCCAACCCAGGATCTCTGTCCTCTTCCCTGTTGATACCTGTGAGGGTTTAACACACCCAGAGGGCCAAGGCACAGGAAGATAGGGTGTGCCACACCTGAAACAAAGCTTCCGCCCCATCTTCTACACACCTGCCGCCATTTCTGCCTCTGTGGTTGAAGGGCTGGGCATAGATAATGCTTCGAGTCACAAAAGGACCATGCAGATCAGCTACCCCTTACCTACTGTGTGTTCCAGAAGGGTCACTGTGGGTCTGAGGGTATGAAGCCCAGTTCCCCACCTGCTAATAATTTTGCCTTTATGTGGTCAACCGTTTGTCCTTATGTAACTCAACTATAGTTGGGCTATATTTTCTGTCTTTAAGGACTTCTGCAACAGAGAAAAGCCACATGACTCCAATTCCTTAAACTTGAGAGATGATTGTAGAGCTTATGGAAGGTTTCTTATGGGGGAGGGATTTACATTGCCCAGCACAAAGCCAAATGTCCCCTCCCCCATCCCACCTTAGAACATCTTTGTCTCTCCTTAAAATTGTCCTCGTTGTGACAGCATTTATGTTTCTGTCCACCTGACCTACATCTCTTTTCCCACCCCTATAATTCTCCTGAGACTTACTGTTGCTCCAGCCTCTTCCTCATTCTTGAATCTTTGGCCCTTGGGCATCTGTGTGAAGCAATATGTCCTCTCTGTTTCTGAAGAAAGGCTTCTTCCTCCAGAAAGGTGAGAGAGAGATGATATTACATTCTTCTTATTTGATTTTTTTTTGTTCCTGTCACATTAAATTCATGTTTAAAACTATCAGATGTCAACAAGGTGTGGCCATCTTTGTATTTTCTCTCCAAGAATATGTGATGACCGGAGAAATCTCCATTGTGGCCTCCCTCAAACCACAGTTATGCTTTTTTTTTTTTTTTTTTTTTGGTTATATTGACATGATCTCGAAGGAGGTGAAAAGGAAAAGCTTTCCTCCAGGTAATTGTCAATATTTAGATATTTCTTCATAGAAAACACTCATGTGAATTTCTCTCTTTTCATGAAACATTCTTCTGTTACACAGACAATGTGACAGCATTGGCCTTGAGTAGAGGCAAAGTGAGTGTTTGCTGCTGAGAAATGATGTGAAGGGTCCCGGTAGGCTCTCTACACAGAGCTAATGCCTGTGATGGTCACTGAGAGTACCAAGGATTCCAGCTAAAATCAAACCATTAGTAGAAGAACACAAATATTTTGTTGAATTAGCTGGAAGGTAAGGGATGAGGCGTGGTGTCCTAATAGCCACACTCTTGTTAGGTAAATAAGGGCCTGTGAGAAAGGTCTATAGCACGGGAGGAAGACGGAAGGCTGAGCGGACTCCCCAAGAGCCATGGGTCAGTTCTTAGCACCGAGAGATGGCTTTGCAGAGTAAAAGAAATTTAAGTTTTGGAATCTAACAGTCTTTTTTAATTTTTATTTATTTTTAAAAAGATTTTATTTATTTATTTTTTTGACAGAGAGTGACAGCGAGAGAGGGAATATAAGCAGGGGGAGTGGGAAAATAGTCCTGGTTTTCTTCCTTATTTGGATAATAGGGCTAATATTTTGAAAATACTTTCTCTTTGTCTTTCTTGAGTACATGATTCTGATCTGTCCTAAGCATCCATCAGCGCCATGACAGGTAAGAATTCTGTAGACGGAATTCTAACAAAGAAAACAAATTCTAACAAAGAAAAAAGAGCATTCACTATGTACTGCTGATTCAAAGTAGCATTTTCAACAAGATAGTAGCCTTTAAGGCCAAGCTATTGTCTTAAAATGCTCTAAATTCCTTTATCTCTCAGTTTTAGCACATCAAGAACCATGCCTAGAGGACTCAGCTCATAGAGAAGAAATAGCCCTTAGGTCTGTGCTGTGGGCCAGGGAGGCTTGCTGGTCTGTGGTTGATGGACTATTTGACCTAGGAAAATAAAAAGGAAAGTGCACCCCTCCTGGCCCAGGGGACTTGAGGATGAAGGAGAAGAGACAGGTAGAAGGGTCAGGGAAACAGAGATGCCTCTGGGAAGCCCCATGTGGGTATTTTTCCAGGGCTTTGGAGGGAGCCAAACAGCATACCTCTGACCACCACCCTAGGGTCAACACCCCTATGCTTACTCTGGAAGGAAGTGTAAGTTTTCCTGAGAAGAGATAACTGAGAAGAGACATAGGACCCGTGGAAGCTTCCTAAAGCCTTCCACCCACTAGATCTCAGTACCCTTATCTCCCCAAGGCCATGAGGTCACAGCAGTCCCCCCTTCCCATTTATTCAGTGAGAACAGCAGAGGAGATGGAGACTTTTTGAGAAACTGAGGTTTTTTATGCAAAAGAGACCAAGAATTCTCTAGAGGACTATTAATGACATCAGACTAAGTTGTAATCCAGAACTAACTAAAATAAAGTTGTCTTTCTCCCATCACCCAGGGGTTGGGGCTCATAAGGAAGACAACAGCAGTTAAAAACAGAACCAGTGTACATCCGGGGAACTGTTGGCTTGCCCATGCATCTGTGCCCTGAAAAAGTCCAAGACTCAATGTCTTTATCTGTTAAATGGGTATAAATAATAATTCCCATCTCAGTGACTTCACTGTGTACTTAAATGATAGTTTGTGTAAACATCCCCAGTCTACTTGAGAAATTCAGTTAGTATATTTCTGGCTGGTGCTGGATCTGAGCCATGTGAGAGACACAGTGGGACGGAAGGTCCTTGGCCTGGGGCCAGCTCCCCATAGCCACGATTGTCTTCTCCATGGGAGAGTTGAAGAGATGCCCGTCCAGGCTGTAGCTGGTGGTCGGAGGCGGCCCCCTGGTTCTTACCTCTCTCTCTCTGCAAGTTCACGTGCCAGAGAGAAAACACACGTGAGGAGCTGAGGTGCGGGACCCTGGGCCCACAGAGCTGCTCCTCTCCTTCCAAAGAGCGCCTTTGACATCTCTTCCACTCTGTGAACTCTGAGCCCCAGAGAGTCTGCGTGGCTGCTTGCTGAGACCCCTGCTGCACAAAGAATGCCAGCAAAGCAGGGCTGAGCCGTGCTTGCAAGAGCTTGTTGGAGGCTGAGCCAGAGTCTTGGCTCCCTGGTCCTCATTCAGCCTCCATGCCCTGGTAAGAGTATATTATTTTCTTAGCTCAAATTGCCGTTTCCAAGTCATTATTTCTCTACGACGAGAAAACAATATTGGTTCTTATGTAATATCAGCCTCAATGAATCTGGAAGTGATCACGGAATGGGTGGATTTTTTCCCCCTTAAAAAGGAGAAAAATAAATTTGAGATTGTTTGCATATGGCTGAGAATATTTATGAACTATTCCCCTTGTTTCCTCATCACATATTTTACCCGGCGCATTTGCGTGTGGTACAGAATAAATCTTCACGGGAAGGGCGGGTGGAGAGAGGGGGCAGACAGCAGTTAAAGGACAGAGGGAGCCGTCAAGGCCCTGGGGCATTGCTACTCCCGGCTCTTAGGGTCCCCTGGCCTCAGGCTTGCTGGGGTCTGAGGGTTACCCCATCCTGCTGCTCAGAGGAAATCTTCGGGAGGGAGGGTTTCAAATGCGAACACAGGGGATTAACATCTCCTTGTCCCTCTGGTTTCTTTCACAACCTCCTCACTCTTACCAGAGCAGAAAGTTCAACACTAGTGATTTCGTGACCTGGGTGCTGTCGGCCAAAAGAGATGATTAAATTCTATGGATGCCAGATCGAGCCAGGGTCAGAGGAAGAAGTTGGCAGGTAGGAAGGAAGAGAACTGGCAGAGGACGTGTTGGTGCTGGCATTTGTTAGTCGAGAAGAATGGCCGTGTGTTAGCACAGACGTGTTGTGTCTGTCCTTCCCCCACCACCCCTCCCCCCCGGCCATGTCTCTCACACAGTGCGTCACCAAGAATGATCCAGACAGAGCAAAAAGGACAGGGGTGTGGCTGGATGCTACATCAGGATGGGAGGCAAGGCTCTGGGCTGTTGATTATCCTCTCTGGAGACTGGGCCTCAGAACTGGAGCATCTGAGAACCATTCAATGCTGTCCCTTGGGTTTTTTGAGGAATATAACTGATGGAGAGTTTGGGGTCAGTGACAGAGAGCAGACAGCTGTCACATTTGGTCCTGCAGTAGCAAAAGCAATCATAAAGACATCTTAATATGGGGTGGGCGTGGTAGGAGGTACTTTTCCGTGCATAATCTGAATCAGGCCTCACCATGGCCTCAGGAAGATTAGGATCTTCATCTCACAGTTGATATGAGAAAACTGAAACCCAGTGACATTGAGGAGCTTGCCCAAGGTCACACTTCATTGTAAGTTCCAGGAACAGGGACGTTCCCAAGATTTGTGGGGTCTGAAGCCAATAGAATAATATAAGTAGGGAATTTTTAAAAATCTAGTTCAAGGCTTTGGAAGGGGCCCATGGGATGAAGGGAAACAAAGCTCAAACTTGAGCAGCGTCACAACAAATCCATCCTGGGCAGGGTTGAAATTTAAGCACACACTTTGCTCCAGGCCATTCAGCCCCTCCTCTGCTGCCTCTCCTCCTCTTCTCTCTACTGTGATTACCACCAACTACTTGCTTCACATTCTTGGTCAAAAATGCACAGACTCCAGCATTGACCGTGAAACACAGAGGACATCCTCAGCACACACCCCCTTGGTATGTCACATGGATGTCATAGCTGCGGTGTAGGGTGACAGCCATGCCCGCTGCCACACTTTATCCTCACACCTCAAGAGCTCAAGGAGACATAGCTGAGATGTATCCAGGACTGTCCTCCCAAGGAACTCCAGTTGCTCTTCTAGGCCTCTTACCAAATGTCACGATCGTTCCAACACTGGGGGACTTGGGCACAGACTCACACAACGGCCTGCTCGGGTCTCCAGCGGGCATTTTGTAATTACAAGCAGCAATGTTTTCATGTCCCTTCATCATCCGTCTCTGTCCCTTGGATTGATATCCGTTGGTCTGATTTCAACAGGCACTCTATTTGATTTTTCCTTTCTCCATTATAATCAAGATTTTGTCATAAGCGCCATAACTGGAAGGGGTGGAGGGATTTAAGGAAGCAAAGAAACCCAATATAGATCACAAGCACTTTGGTGGGGGTGGGAGTGGGGAGCATAATAACCATCGTCCTGTACCCACCCTCTACTATTGTCCTTGAGGCTTGCAATCCCGTCCTAGTCTAGACAATTATTAAGGAGAATACAAGCATTTTTCCCAGCCCTGTTCCCTCTATTCTCACAAATGGGAAACACAAAGCAGATGATGAAGTACAAGTTCAAATGCCACACCAGGGAGAAGGAAGTATTGAGAAACTACGTCCAACCTCCAGCCTGTTTTCAAACATTCCAGTAAGTGTTCAATTGATTTATCTTGGGCTGGTGTTGTTTCATTGTCTCAAACAAAGGCCTTCAATGAAAAGACAAACTTGAGTTATGGGAGGAGTGGCTAACAGAAGACACATTTGGGAAAAAGTAAATAAGAGTCCCATCCTCTGGGCTCTTCCCCCAGGGGCAGCATCCTTCTTTCATCTGCCAGAATTAACATCAGGACTGATTCCTATTACCTCCACATCATACTCTACACCAGAGTCTGGGAAAACAAAAAAACAAAAAAAAAACAGCCTTGGGGATGGGGTGATGATACAGGTGCAGTGGCCGGGGACCCGACCTGCCATCTCCTCCACCCGTGTCCTTGGAGCTCCGGTGGTCAGTGTTCTGTGCCTGGAATTGACTGTGAGATTTTCGACAGATTGGTTCCAAGTGACGGATTGGTTCTACTCTTGCATCTAAATGAATTATTCGATAGGAAATTATTGGGGCAAGACTGTAAAAGTCTTCTGCCACATTGTCATCCTTTGGATGTGCATTCTCTGAACTGTGTCCATGACTGGTTTCCATGCATCTGTGTTGGTACATTTTTGGTGGAGCTCTCTGCCTGGTGCTCTAGCCCTTCCATTTTGGACATCTCTGATGTTTAGAACAACCTTCTCCAGATTACATGAAGTATTACCCTTCTGGTATCCATTGGCCCTGTAAGGGCAACACCAAGCAGGGTGGCTTACTTTGCTATGTCGTGTCTTCCTGGAAGCCTTGTCCCCTCCCCTTCTTATGCTGGTCGGTTGGAGCTTCCCTAGTTAATGCTCCCACAAAGTCTGGCACGTATCTCTGTCCTAGGATTTCTAAGCAATTATTTACTAAGTGAATAGCCCTTTCTTTCTACATTATTATGGGGGTTAATTGTGGAATATTGGCAAAATAACGAGAAGCAAAATAGAAAACGAAAATTGACTCTTATTGTATCTATTGGAGATAAGCACTCTAAAAACTTTGCTATATATCCTAATGGTTGCATTTCTATATTTATGATTTTTTAAAAAGGATTAGTTAGTGTTTACTGTTTGGTTAAGTTTTTCTTTTTCAGACCACTTGACACTCTTCTGCTGCATTGTATTAGTGACTTCCAGGTGTTCTGCAGTGTGTGGGAGCTGGCTGTGTGATAGGGGGCACAGAATTCAGGATAGGCTCCTTTACTCTGAAGACCACTAGTTGTTTCCAGCGGCAGGAAGGTTGACTGAGGGTTCTTCTTCTGCTATTTCATGCCAGCTCTTGAGAGAGGCCTGACCAAGGCACTGAAGAAACTGGACGACTACCTGAACAACCCTCTCCCAGAGGAGATCGACGCCAACACTTGTGGAGACGAAGACAAGAGGTCCCGACGCAAATTCCTAGATGGAGATGAGCTGACCCTGGCCGACTGCAATCTGTTGCCCAAACTCCATGTGGTCAAGGTAAGATGACTCTACCTGCAGGTTGCTTGCCATATCCAATTGGCTCCATCATAGGTCCACATCACCTGCATGGATGAGTCAAGGACAGTGCCACCCGCTGGTCCAGAGCCTGGGCTCTGAAGTCACAGGAATAAGAATAGAAAGTCAGCCTCCACTGCTTGCTGGCTGTATAGACTCTCCCGCCTTCCATAAAATAGGCATGTATTACTTACTTCTTGGTCTTAGTTTTACTTCTTGGCTGGGAGAAGAAATAAGGCATGACAGTGCCTGGCATATTATAAAGGCTCAGTACATAGTAGTTGCTATTGTCATAGGCTGTGTGGTTACACATACATTTATATGTGAATGCGTATGTTTATAGATAGATAGAGCGCCCCTTCCTTGCCTCTGCCTCAAAGCTTCCCACTGGCCAAACCCCCACATCTCTGTGAAGTTGCTTCATATGCAAGCCTTCTCATTCCCTCTAGTAACTCCCTAGGGCAGGCGTGTATCCTCTTCCTCATCTATCAGTTGAAGAGGTGGAGGCTGCAAGAAAGTGACGTCATTTTCTTGCTATGGTTGTCCTCCCTGATCAATGTTGACATGCAATGTAATCCTGTCCTACAAGAATTCTAGGATCTGAGAGTTGGAAAGAAGGGAATTCCAAGGTCTACCTAAACTGTCCCCTACCCCCACTGGACCACTTTCTGCATGTCTGTGACAGATTTCCATGTAGCTGTCACTGCACACTTCTGATGATGAAGACCTCCCTGCCGAACGAGTCAGCCCTATCATTTTGGATGACTCTGATCGTTAAAACATCCTTCCTTTTTTTTTAAGGGGAGGGCAAGGCAGAGGGGAGGGGAGAGAGAGAATCTCAAGCAGGCTCCATGCCCAGTGCGCAGCCTGATACCTAGGGCTCTCTCTTACAAACTGGAGGTCATGACATGAGCCGAAATCAAGAGTCAGATGCTTAACTGACTGAGCCACCCAGACGCCTCTAAAAACATCTTTTCTTATGTTGAGCCAAACAGCTTCCTGCTTCCCTTTGTTCTCTGGAGCAGCACAGAACAGGGCTGCTCTGTTTCACCCCATTCGAAGACAACAGTTGTGCCCTTATGTTCATTCTCTAAACTATTGCTTCTTCTTACATCCTTTCCTGGCCCTCACCAGCCTAGACAAACACACAGTAGGACCATATCACTAGACTCTTCTAGTGTATACTTTTATACACACTTACATGTCTCAGTCAGACAAATGACTGATTATATTATATCATCTGTCTCAGTCAGACAACAAGCTCTGTGGAGACATTGGCTTCTCCAAGCACGATGGTGGGCACAAGGTAGCCCTTTCATAAATATTCATTGATTGACCATTCAGTCACCTCTCTTGTGTCTTTATCATACCATTTTCCTTCTGCCCTTCACTAAGAAGAATCAGATTCAGTCATTCATCAGCTGGATATCTGCCTATCGTTTTCCAGCTGAAGTCCTGAGCTAGAAATGTGGGCTTCCCTCTAGTCAGAGCACAACCAGCTTGAATTGAAATCTGAGCTGTGCAAGCCCCAGTGTTCCCGCAGGACTTGGTCGGAGCTGGAGACTGGGCGGGAATCACGCGGGCCATTACTGATGGGCTGGGAAAATGCAATCTGTTAATATGAAGACACTTTGGGTCCGGGGCCAAGTCAATGGTTACTTGTAAGTCCAGCCAAGCTCTATGTTTCTGAAGTTCTTAATGACTGCATGCCCCACTACACCCCCGGAAACATCTTTTATTCTCTTTTCCTGAGAAACGAGTGGCACCATCAGGGATGGTATGATTCTAGTTCAGTCACACTGTGTCAGTGTGATGTATTAGAAAGACCCCCATTCAGAAAGTCACGAGACCCATGTCCTGGCTGGGTATCTGCCACCCACCGATAGCATGAGCTGGGGCAAGCCACTGACTCTTTCTGGAATTCATTTTTCTCATGCCTAAATGAAGAGACATGAAATATAGTCCTTCTGGCTTCTTTCTTCTCTCTTCCTTTCCTCCTTCTTTCTTCTGTCTTACTCAAACTTATACTGACTACCCACTCAAGAATTTCCTGTTGAATAAGGTAAACAAATGGACCCCCCAAGGCCCTATGCTTCATCCCCTGGGTCCTCCAGTCCCCCCCAGCCCTAAACAACCACGCTCCGCCCGTGTCCTTGGATGGAGTTCAGTGAGTTCTTCACTTGGAGGAGCTGGGGATCAGAGGGAAGATGGCCTGCGAGGGGACAAATGCCGGGCCTCGCCTTCTGTCTCTTTGGATTTCTGCTGATCCAACTTATCAGATCCCAGAGACCTGGCAAATCCCCGTCCTGCAGAAAGAGTGAAAGGGGAGCCAAGTCAGGCCTCCAGTTTGGCTCCTGAGGCCAAAACCTAATCTGGGCTGTGGGAGCTAACTGTTTTCTTATGAAAGAGCAAATTCAGACCATGAACATGGACGTTCCTGTGAACGTCAGAGCTCCTGTGCTCATTCTTGTCCACGCTCTCTCTCACCCTCTGACCCTCTGACTCTCTTGCCTGGCTCTCATTCAGGTTCATCCTCGTTCTCCCTGAGAGCCTGGTTTGAACTCTCACGGTCTGGCTCCTTTCTAGTCCTCATCCCCTCAAGGCAAGCCAACATGTGAGGAAAAGAACCAGAGACATGGCCAAGGCTCAGGGTGTGCAGATCCGGGCAGGGAGGGGAATGGTGGGCCTTCTGGAGCGGCTCCTGGGACCTGTGCCTAGCACAGTGACCTGCTTCAGCCCCTGAAGCAAACAGCAAAGGAGACATAAGCACAAGTATATACCCATAAATCACCCTTCTGCTGTTTTAAATCTCATAGTGCATCCTTTAAAAAGGAAAAGAAATCCCAGCATAGAGAGACTTGAGGCCACTCCATCTGTCCGTTTGTGACCTGCGCCTCCTGCATGGTCTTGCTCCTTAGCCACGGTAGCTTCTTCTCAAAGGCTCTTGGGCAAACCCAAAGGACCCTCACCCTGCAGTGAACAGTGGGAGGGGTCAAGGAGGACTGGCAATGGGTGTTGTCTCCAGCATTTGCTCGTGGCCAGTGCTCTGCCAGAGACTCAGATGCCATCCCCTTTGCCTCTTAGTCACACCTAAGCTGGACAACGTTGTGAGGACGGCTTTTTGGTGACCACCCCGAACCAGTTCTCTTTTTTTTTTTTATTTTTTTTTCAATTTTTATTTTTTATAAACATATTTTTATCCCCAGGGGTACATATCTGTGAATCGCCAGGTTTACACACTTCACAGCACTAACCATAGCACATACCCTCCCCAATGTCCATTACCCCACCCACCTTTCCCGACCCCCTCCCCCCAGCAACCCTCAGTTTGTTTTGTGAGATTAAGAGTCACTTATGGTTTGTCTCCCTCCCAATCCCATCTTGTTTCTTT